>MCJB01048225.1:0-56918 GCA_002018475.1 Nicotiana obtusifolia | reverse complement strand
GGGGGGGGGTATTAACTCAACCTGTTATGGACCAACATTCTCCGTTCCCTGTTTCAGCTTACTTGTGGCAGTTAATGCGATGTAACATGCTTCAGCTCTTGAAGAATTTGAGATTTCATTCCAATGGGAAGGAAATCACTGATGCAGATATTTTAGGGTGGTCCAACAGCAAAGTAAGAAATTCAGGAAGCAAGAGTCGCATGGCTAGTTTTAAGGTATAATTTCTAAAGATCAATCTTTTCAGAATAGAGTTGAGTAGGCCTTCATTGATTATTCTGATAAAGCATGGGCTTTGCGAGCGTGTGTGTGCGCGCATATAGAATTTATTTTCAATGTTTTGAACCTTGCTTTTAAATGTTTTGTGCTGGGTAATTAAAAGGGGTGAAAATAGTGTTGTGTCCTCATCAAGTTCAAGTTCAAGTTTTACTTAAGCAGACTATACATCTATACTGTTACGCGGCGTCTTCCTGAGGTTCTTTCGAAGGGCAACGTAAGGCTAAGCAATCGATGTCAGTCCGATTGTTGCCCGCCAACTGAGGTCCCCTCCGTACGCTAGACTAGATTGTCAGTGCCGTACGGGAAAACCAATACCGTGAGCAACGAGAGAATTGAGAGCTGTAGAGAAAATTGAGAAAAGAGCTTGCTTGTATAAATGAAAGGCTATTACAAAAGCTACGCGGTGTCGAGGGGGAGAGACACCATTACAGAAAAATGCTTGCTTGCTAGAGAGAGTTTTGAATGCTTGTTCCCCCCTAATAATGCTTAAAAAAAAAAAAACTAAGTTACAAGAGTTAGACCTATGAAAGCTGTAAGTGCAAAAGTAAATCTATTTTATATTTACAAAGAAAAGGACTTAGTCTTCTACAAAGTAGAAACAAGTCCGTCAGCAGCAACTTTGTCATTCGGCTCAGGGTCCGCGCGCGGTGTTGTCTACGCGCACGGCGCTGTGGCATCTGCCTGTGGCTGGGCACTGGCGCTGGCTATCAGTGGGGCGACAAAGGCGCTTGCGCGCTTGTCACTTGAAGCTGCCAAGACCACGGGGCCGACCGTGGCGCTGGGCGTTGGGAGGCTTGCCAGGACGCCACGGGACGCGTCCAAGGGGTCATGGGACATGGCTGGAAAGTCGCCCATGACAATACATATGATATGTAAACTCCTAATCATCGAGCTTTCAATTAAGATGACTAAATATAAGAATCAAGTTTTTTCCTGGTGGAAACTTACATGATATGGCTCGAGAAGAAACTTTTTAACTTCTATACAATCCCTGATTTCAATTGGACACCTGTTTTTTTTCCGTAAAATTTGATGCTTCATGTGCATCTTTTTAGGATCATGTATAGCATTGTTGGATGTCGCATTGCTTATTGGGTAATACCTCACAAGTTGGCTAGCATACACCTCTTTTACCTCCCATTGCTGTGAGACAGAGAACTGACTCTGTTAAATTTACAGGATAAGAGTTTGTCAGATGGCATCTTTTTCCTTGAGCTGCTTAGTGCTGTACACCCTCGAGCTGTTAACTGGAGTCTTGTTACAAAAGGAGAAACTGGTAACTTAATTCAGACTTCAAATAGGTTCCTTCTTTCAGTTGTTCTGATTTAATTTAGTTGCTTGTTAGTATCAATACGAGGCATTGTTCTCTCTCTATTTCTTTTCTGTTTTTTATTTTACTAATAGCAAATCCATCAAAATACTATTGGATGAAAATTTTGTGTGATGCCTGGCTGAATCTTTTGAGCTTGCTGCAAAGAGAGCATATCTTGAACTTCATATCAGGGAGTAGCACAATAAATCTACACTAACGCATTTTCCTATGATTGAAGCTCCACAACCACTTTATGAAGGTTTCTAAAATATTAAATGATTGAATACGGTGATATTTGTGAACGTGTGCTAGATCTTCTATCCTTTATATATTGACAACCCACTTGGGGCGCTATGAAGCATCTCTAACTTATGGAAAAGGAACTTCAGCATCACTTAGATGATACTTGAATACTATTCCCTAGGTAAGGGAGGTGCCAAGGTCTTAATAGAAAGGGCTCACAGTTCCAGTTTGCTATGTCTTTACTACGTAATTTTCTTTTTTGCCAATGAAGTCGTTCTCTGCTTTTCCTATGATATATCCACATTCTAGAGAGCCCCAACATGCACTAGTTAAGAGTGATTTTAATGAATCATGCAAACTTTCTGAAGAAATGGCTGTCAAATTGAGAAAGAGGAATAGAGGCACCCATATCCTGGATAATCCTGACCAATTGATATCATTCAATGTAGTTAAAGTAGCTTAATATGCTTGTTCAGCCAAATAGCTTATTGACCGTGTGTCATCTATAGTACCTTTTTGAGTGACTTATTTTTGTATTTCTCCCTTCAGTCGTGATTATTACTCCTACATATGACTTTTTAGCTAAACGAAATCTTTGGTGATGCAGAGGAGCAGAAGAAGATGAATGCAACCTACATTATCAGTATTGCAAGGAAACTTGGATGTTCAATATTTTTGTTACCGGAAGATCTAATTGAGGTAATCCTTCATATGGTTAACTATCCTTATCTGACACTTGCATTCTCGAATCCCCCTCAAGATGCATGGATGACTGATGCATTCAATCTTTAGCTTTTGGGCGATAATGTGAATTTGCTGCCTCTAGTAGTACATAAAACAAGTCAAATCTCTCTACATCTTTTGTATCCTCTACTCAGTGGCAGAGCCACGTTTACCAAATGGAGCTCAACAGAATTCATTCGCCTGAAAATTGTATTGTTATTATATTTAAAAAAAATTTATCAATTGTTGATTCCCGTAAACATAACAAAGCATCTCTCTGAATTGCTTGATGAAATTTCTGCCTCCGCCAGTGCCTTAACTGACTACTGTTTTATGCAAAATCATAATATAGTAGTGTGTTTTAATCAGGTAAATCAAAAGATGATCCTCACACTCACAGCAAGTATAATGTATTGGCACTTGAAACAACCAATGGAGGATCAAACCTGTACATCTTCAGATAGTGATAGTAGCTCAGTCGACACAACTTCAACCTCAACGTTGGATGATACTGCTTCTGAATGTTCAATGGATGAAAACAGCAACAGATAACTCGGAAATTTTTCACGTGTGCTGATCTTTTTTTTTAAATTCCTTGTGCTCATTGTTTGAAATTTTGAAAAAGTAGGGTGTATGGCTTTGTAGTAGCCAATAGTGTTCGATTGCAGTTTTCCTATAAGCAAATATATATAATGAATAGAGTTAGAGATTTTTTTTTTTTTTTTTGTATTGTATTGTATAAGAGATCTTCTGTAGTATACCTAGGCTTCTATGTGTTTACTAGTGAATTTGTATGTAAAAGACCTAAATAATCTTAATATCCAATGAAATATTTTATTCTTCAAATTTAAATAGATAAGTTTTCGAATTTTAATCCATTACGGTTAACACGTGCAGTGGATCATCAAAACCCCTTTCGCCCGAAAAATTTCATTGTATGTCAAACTTATTTTTTACGCATAAATAAGAGATGTTGAATCCTCTTGGCTTGTTCGTATTTTTACTTTTTAATATTTCAAATTCTCTTTGGCTCCGCCACTGACTATTAACGCTTAATTTTATATATCTCTAATTTTTTTGTTACTTAATTTTTCTAATCGGTTTTGAAAAATAATCTCAACTACGGACATTGACGGGATAAAAATAGGAGAGATTTGATTTTTGTAAATATGTAAGTTTAGTTATATGACCTTTTCACACAAGACCATTAAAGATTAACGAAGATCGGCAAATAAATATTAAAAACTTTGTAGAGTCATATTCTTCTACTTAATTGTGCGTCGACATAGAAGATTATTCTTTTTGAAATATTTTATTTTATAATCCATGTCAAATGTAATTTTAGTTATATGATTTTTTTTAACAAGAGATAATTAAAGAATAAAGAATACGGGGAAAATTATCTTTTATATTCGTCTATAATTTAATTAAAACAAAATAATTTTAGAAGAATTTTTTATATTTATTTACAGCTCTCCTCAATTATTTCTTGATGATAAAAGGTAAGTAGAATCTATACTCGAAATTTCGTTTACCTTTTTGACCCTCTACAAATTTTTTTATATTGGGCAAAATAATAATTTAATTATCTTCCTAATATTTAGGACCTTAAAATCACCTAAATTTTTGCTTATAATATCTTTCCTTATTAAACTAGGTAGAAAGTCCTACTATTTAAGAATTTAAAATCTATCAATATTTTACCTTATATAAAGTACACTAATTGAAAAAAAATTCGTATATGTAATATCTAGAAAGCTTAACGGGATCAGCAAATAGTTTATATGTGATCATCAGTTCATCACCGTACAAATAAACAATTCGTATATAATTAAAATCATATTTGATCATATAAAATCGTACAAGCCTAAATATATATTATAAAAAGTATGTAATTCCTAGATTAAATGTTGATTGACTTTTATCTTTAATATAGATTTTATATAAATTAAAATTTTATTAATATTTAGGACTTTAAAATTTATAAAAATTTAATTTACTAAATTTTTTCTTAAGCGAAATATTAGGAAGTCCTGATATTTAAAATTTAAAATGAATTATATATAAAAAAAAAAGTAATATATATACACACACTTAGTGAATTCAATAACTTTTTTAGTAACTATGAAACCGATAAAGTGATTATACTCTTTGAGTAATTTGTCGCCCTATTTTATGTTTCAATAATGCTTTCTTTGCCCACACATGTTTCGTCAAAGTTATGTAAAGATAAGTTTTTTTCCTTTTTATTTTAATAACTTAAACCTCACTATAGAGGCATAACATAATTGAAACCTTTAAGGGGGACTCAAGACATAAGATTTAATTTGTCAAGTTCTGTTATTTGACAAATTTTTGAAGAATTATAATAAAAATATAAAATAATCTTGTTTTTGTCTTATCGAATGAACTTGAGAATCTCTCTCAAATTTTTTTTTTTTAGAAAACTCTTAGATCCTCAAGGTTATATGTTCTTGCTGAAATTAAAAATGGCGTATGATAACTTGTGAAATTGAACTGATAAAATTATAAAACTGAAACAAAGTTTAAGGTGAATACATTGAATGATAATTGAGATCTCATATGAGGCTGAGTTTCTGCCTTCGTTAAGTTAGTTATATAGAATCAACATTTATCAATTCAGAAGCTTACATTTTTATTTTATAACTTAAATATAATATTTGAAGTAATATTTATGTAATAATTTCTAAGAAGAATTACTTAGTGAGACGAGGAAGACGCGCAACGCGTGTACACTAAGGCCTTATTTGTTTTTTTAAGATTTAGATATGTGAATCTGAATACACATCTGAATATTAAGATGTGTATTAAGATCTGAATACTAAATGATTAAGACTGTTTGATTTTTAACATATGAATGTATTAAATTTATCTTTATTTGAAAATTAATAAACATAAAATTCAAATAAAATACTAATTAATCTAATATTCTATCAATAAAATATATAAATTTTTAAAATATGATATTTGTTGGTGGTGATGACTAACGGTAGTGCTTGTGAATGCCAACTAAAGGCGGTGGATGATGGTAGATTTGATCGATGGCGGTGGTTTAGGTAGTAGCTAATGGTGATTGGTGGTTGTGACGATTATGATTTTACGATTGAGTATGGTGGTGGTGGGTGATGATAGTTAATAATGATGGATGGTGGTGGTAGTTGTGATCGAGGAAGGTGGTAGTGGGTGTTGGTAGTTTATAATGATGAGCAATCCCGGCATTGATTGTTTGATGGTGATGGGATGGTTAGTTGTGGTAGTTGAGACGGATAAGTGTTGGTTGTGATTAAGAATGATGGTGGTGAGAGTGGGAGATGGTAGGTGGTGGTAGTCGATAACGGTGGTGGCTATGATTGATGATGATAGTGGTGGTAGTGAAGATGCCTGAGTATGGTGGTAGTGGGTGGGATGATGGTAGTTGATAATGGTAGGCGATGGTATGAGTTAATAATGAATATGGATGATCGCATCTTAATGAAATTAAGGCCTCATTTGTTTGCACTCAATTGAGGTCTGAATCTTAATCATTCAAATCTCAGCCATTAAGTGTGTGTGTTTTCAAAGTTTGAATCTTAATCATTCACATCTTATTCATTAGGTGTGTTTTTTTTACGTCACAACCACTTAATGAGTCTGAAGAGGTCAGTATGATTAAGATTTATGACAAAAACTTAATTTCATTAAGATATTATCATCTACATTTTTAACTAACTGCTGCCACTGCCTACGATTATCAACTACCACCACCACCATCCTCAACCATAACCGCCACTACTACCACCACCCACCACCCCTACCATCATCATCCTCAACCACAACCCACACACTCACCCACATCGGTTGTTACAACCAACCAACCCATCACCATCAACAACTATAACCGGCACGGCCCACCAATATACCTACTATCACCTTCCCCGATTACAACCACTACCACCACCCATCATTATTAACTATCACTACCCACCACCACCATCCTCAATCATAATCGTCATGTTGCCAATCATCACTACCTATAACCACCACCGCCAACCAAAACCACGACCAACCACTGTCTTTGGTCGGCACTAACAAAGCACCTCTGTTAACCACCCTCCACTACCAACTACCATACGTGTGTATGTGTGTGTGTTTATATATATATATATATAGACAAAATATTATATAATTAGTATTTTATTTGAATTTTATATTTATTAATTTTTAAATAAAGATAATTTTTTATATATTCAAATGTTAAAAAATAAACTCTCTTAATCATTTAATATTCAAATCTTAATACACATCTTAATATTCAGATGTGTATTCAGATTATGGTATTTTAATCTCAATACACATCTTGATATTCAGATATGTATTCAGATTCATACGTCTTAATTTTAAAAATAAATAAATGAGGCCTAAGTCTCTGTTATAGATCTTAATCATACAGACCCTATTAAGATACATTAAGTGGTCGAAGAGTTAAAAAATAAACACACTTAAATAATTAAAATTTGCATAATTAAGACTCAGAATTTAAAATCAAAACCACTTGGTACGGAGATATGAATAATTAAGATTTAAGACTTGTGCAAACTAACGACCCCCAAAACTAGTAACAACTATAAATCCAGCGAAGAAAAGTTTTAGGTCCGAATATTTAGGAGTTGTTCTTCCCCGCTAACATCCGCTTCTTCCACCATCTGTCTTCGTAGCTCGTGCTCCTTCTTTCGCCTTGTCAAATACACTTATTCAGATTGGAAATCGAACTCGTAAGTTGAATCTACTAAAAACACATACTTTTTGTTTTTCTCTTATTGAATTTGTGATTTTTAACTTGACTTATTATGATTCTTTCTGGGGAAAATTCCGACGATTCTTGAGAAAATTTTAAGATTTTTATATGTTTTTCCACATGGGTGTAGATGAGTAAATGCCTTATTCTAGTTAATTTATCATTCTGTTTGGGAGACTAAAAAGGGAATTGTCACACCTCCTTTTTTTCGAAGGAATGGGGAGTATTTCCAATTAAAGTGATATTATTTGAAATGAAATTATTTATTTAATTAGAGTCGTCACTTGGGATATTTATTGTGGTGTACTAAGTCACCGGTTTATTTTAAATACCAAATGAGGAAATTTGACTCTGTTTTAAAGTACGCGAAAATCAGAAGACCGGGTAAGGTTCCGTGGTTTTAGCACGGTCGCTTTAATCATACCTGACTTAATTAAATTGTTTAATTACGTATTTTAGAACCTATGTGTATTTTACCTTTTACCGCTTTCGATTATAGCGTTTTATGGATTTATCTTTGAAACATATCACATGTGCGTGAATCCAGTTTATTTTAATATCATGTCACGCATACGTGTACATAATGAATCACGCTTTATTAACTGTTAAGATTGTTTTGCCAAAGTCGCGCCAACGCGTACCTTGATTTATTTTGGGAATCATAATTGCGTCACGCGAGCGTGAACATAATCACGATAATAAATTTAAAACGCGCTTACAACATTCTACTCTTTTAACTTATGAAAATTCACTCTTTTTACCCCAAAATCTAACCTAATATCGGTTATTTTATTACACTTTGAACCTCTCTAGAAACTTCCCACATAATAGAAAAATTCTCTAATTCCCATATTCTACCCCTTTAATTTCTGTTAATTGCATACAACTATCACTAAGAAAAATATGTTAAGAAAATCCATACAGAGTAAACCGTATGCAAAAATCAACAATTAAACAAATAAATCCTAATTCAAAGGTGTGACTACTAATTCATGATTAATTGGCCTACAAACTAGCTATCATGCTATTAAACTATCATTCTAAACATGGAAAACGTACAATCAAACAGATAACACGCCAAATGTCTAATTAAACTGAACTTAAAAGAAAGAATAAATGCCAACAAAACAGGGATCAATTGGAGTTTAATATAGAGGCACAATAATCTGAAATGAAAAGAAAAAAGGTCACAAAATTACCAATTGGTGTTTGATGAGGATTTTTCGCAGAGATTTCTATCGTTTCTTTGATGCAAGGAGAGGTTTAAAATGAAGCAGCTGTTTTAGCTAATGACTCAGAAAGACAAATTTGAAGTTTATTAAATTTATTTATTTATTATTGCAAAGAAATTTCTTTAACTCAGGAACTGGTTTTGTGTGTTGATCCATGTAGACATCTTTGCTTCCAGGTTAATCTTATAAAGGTCGGACGTGAAAATGGTTTCTGAATTGATAAATGCCAACCCCGTTGTGTATGAAAAGAAGGAGCGTCGAGCTAGGAGTAGTCAAAGTGTGGATGAATATGCAGCCGAAACTATCGACCAGCTCGAAATTTTTGATATCCTTCTGAATGATTTCATTTTATCATCATTCAGCCAATGTTTGGCTGAAATCCGATAGTGTTCTTAGTCTGTTAAGTTAGACTTGAATTAATCTTTCTACGATAAGGGAATATCTATGAGGCTAAAACTCATCCACTTCAGAATCTGTGAGAGTTTTGTGCTCAATCATTCAGTTCTGAGATGGAGCAGTACTAGCATGCTAAGTCGCTGAGTAGCGTTAAAATATTACACTGCAGAATACCTAGAGGAGGTTTTTGAATTTGCAAACTAGAGTTAATTTCTTTATAGTTGTTTTTGATATTTATTGATGTGCCCTGTAGTTCAATGTGAAAGATGAAGTAAAAAAGAACTTCTGCTTCTTTTCTTTATAGTTGTTTTTGATATATATTTCTGTTCCATGTAGTTCAATGCGAAAGATGAAGTGAGAAAAAACTTTTGCACCTTAGTGCACGAAATATTGTTGTAAGCTTTTTCTTTTCTGGTATAGTAAGATCATTTTTTATAATCTGTTACTTATTATTTTGGCTAAAGCCTCCCTAGAAAGGCGTGGGAAAATTGACACTTAACTGTGAACAAGCACTCTGTACTCTCTCCCTGTCTCCATAGATACCATGTAGACACTTTCAGTCTGCACTGAAGGTCAACCAGGTTTTGAGATTCTCCCATCTCCCAATCCTAGAGGTTCCTCCTAATTTCAAATTCCCAATGGACTTCCCCTTCATCTCTCTCTGGCACGAGGCTCTATAAATGTTTGGAAAGGCAATCCTCATCTCACTCTCTCCACGCCACACGGGCAGTGTACCCCCAAATACTAATCCTGCTTTACAGAAATAGAGGAGATGTAGGAGGATCGGAGTACATGTAAGTCGCTATGCTCCATTTTCTGTAGAAACATGACAATAGCTATCTTTAGTTTGAATCTTCTGGATGCCTTTCATTAAAGAAGTTGACATATGATTTTCATGTCTTTATTTGCTTCTTGAATTTGTTTTTTTGGGGGGTAAGGCTGCGGACATACTACCCTCCCAGACCCCACTTGTGGGATTACATTGTTTTTTTATTTTTTATTTTTTATTTGCACCTTCAACATTTGTTTTACATTCTTGGGATTTCGGCCAAGACAAATTGAAGTGCGCATTGTTTGGCTATTCCTGTGAAATGGTAGGTTATATTAGGATCACATGTCATGAAATTTTTAGGATCATGCTGCCCCCAGTTCTGATTTGAGGTGACACTGTTCAATCAGGGATAAATTTTCTTTGTATTCTTCCTATTCGATTAAAATATGGGTCAGTGTGACCAATTGCTTACACGTGATTGCAGTCTTCAGTTACTCTGCTTGATGAACTTCTACATAGTTTCATATTTCCTTTTACTTCACAAATGCTAGTGTTATTCACCAAGTAACATGAGGACAATACATTTGACTATGTGTTTCGATAGGATTCCTTCTAAAAATTTTTTCACCCTCTTTGGGTCGTCAATCATCATTGTATCGTTTAGAAGGGAACTAAGCAAGTATGAAGTTTGATTAGTTGGGGCAACTTCATATCTATGAAAAGCTAATCATTCCTTAACATTCTTACACTATCTTAGAGATATAAAAGATCCAGAGCATCCCTATTCTCTGGAAGAGCTGAAAGTTATAACAGAAGATGCCATTGAGGTAGATGACGAGCGAAGCTATGTAAGGTGAGAAATGAATCTGTTTCATATGTTTCTGTTTTGATTCTTTGTAAGTACCATTTTCATGTTGACTAAGAAGAGGGAGTTCTTGGATTCAGGGTCACATTCACGCCAACTGTTGAACATTGCAGCATGGCAACCGTTATTGGATTATGCTTGCGTGTGAAACTTATGCGATCTTTGCCTTCACGTTATAAGGTATGCTTTATCACCTTTCTATTTCGGTTCAACGGTCCTATGTGTGTTACACATCTTTCCCTGTAGAAATAATATTACAGTAGATAGAATATTATGCTATATGCTATTATGATGCTATAGAAGTCAACAATTCCCAAAACCACAGATTACTGGAAAAGACGGTCATACCTGTAGAGCTGGACCAAGCATTAATGTAACTTGTGACTGTCTGTGTGTGGTTTCTTAGAAATGTTAATGACTTCAACCTCGAAGTTTCTTCCTTGGACTCCGGAAGGAAGTGGACAAAGACGTGAGGCTTGATTCACAAGTCATCCCTAGGAGAGAAAGTTTCAAGTACCCTGGGTCTGTTATGCAAGAGAATGAGAAGATTGACGAGGATGTGTCACACTGTATTGGGGCGGATGGATGAAATGGAGGTTCGTTTCAGGTGTTCTGTGTGATAAGAATGTGCCACCAAAACTTAAAGGTAAGTTTTATAGCGCGGTGGTCAAACCGACTATGCATTATGGGGCAGAGTGTTGGTTAGTCAAGAACTCTCGTGCCTAAAAGATGAAGTGGTTGAGATGAGTATGTTGAGGTAGATGTGCGGGCATACCAGGTTAGATAAAATTAGAAATGAAGTTATCGGGGACTGGTGGGTATGGCACTGTGGAGGACACGATGGGGGAGGTGAGACTTAGATGGTTCGAGCATGTGAAGAAGAGAGGTATTGATGCTCCGGTGAGGAGGTGTGAAAGGTTGGCATTGGAGGGCCAACGAAAAGGTAGAGGCAGGCAAGAAGTATCGGGGAGAGGTGATAAGACAAGTTATAGCATTGCTCCAGCTTACTTAGGACATGACCATGGATAGGAAGAGGTGGAGGTTGAGAATAAAGGGTAAGGGTTAGGTAGTTGAGTGTTGTCCTTGATTGTAACAGTAGCTTTGACACACCACTTGGTGTTTTTCGTGTTTTTTCATATCCCTAGACTTTTGTTACTACTTGTTGTTGTCTTTTGTTTCGATTTCTGATTGCGTTACCTATTGCTAGTTTTGTATTTTCGCTTTGGTTGTCAGATCGATTTACTTATTATTGTCCACTAAGTTGCTCAGACTCGGGTGCGGGTATCCGATATCGGAATTGATCCGAGTATAGGATTTGGTAAAATTTAAATTTTAAGATTCGAAGGTGCAGATCCTGATATGGATACAGGTATGGGTGCGTGGATTCGGCTAAGAAAATTTAAAATAATAAAAAATAAAGCTATAAAAATATTATAATTTTTGAGAGATATTCTGTGAAAAACTTACATGAATATTATAGAATTCAATCTTTCATTCTCCAAAAATATGAGACAAAAATACTACAATACTGAAGGTATGCCATTTTTCATAACTAAAATCGATGGACTCCGGTCAAAGTGTCCGAAGTCAGTTGAACGAATCGGGGTCGTATCCCGCTCTTGCTCCCGTCCTCGTCTCGTATTGGGACCGGGACGGCACCAAAATCGAAGAGTCCGCGCAACTTAGATTGCCCCTCCCCTTTTCCCTTCCTGAGCTGAGGGTCTAATGGAAACAGCCTTTCTGCCTTCTTAAAGGGAGGGTAAGGTCTGCATATGCTCTACCCTCCGCGGATCCCACTTATGTGATTACACTGGGTTGTTGTTGTTGTTGTTGTTGTAGTTAACTACTTATGGCGTGTTCGTGCATAATGTGGATAACGTGCATCAGATCTGTAACCAGTCTCTATATGTTATTTCAACTTTTTAGTTGCATTTTCAAAACTACAAGAATTAAACAAAGATGCAAAGTCTTCTATAGGAATTTTTTTGTTGGAATATTATACAAATATTTTAACATTGAAATTTTTAGTTGAAGTGGAACCTTGGAGCAACAGTAAAATTGTCTTCGTGTAACCTATAAGTCACGGTTTCGAGTCGTGGAATCAGCCACTGATGCATGTGTCTGGCTCGATGCCTACATCACACCTCCTCAGGTGCGGTCCTTCCGCGAACCCTATGTGAACGTGAGATGCTCTGTGCACCGGTTTGCCCTTTTATTAAAGTTTTTAGTTGATTGCTAGCTGTGACTTTAAATTCTTGGAAATGTCAATCAATTTGCAAGTTTTAAGTTTGCTTGTTTCTTAATAACATATTTTTGTTATCTTCCCAGGCAGACATTAGAGTAGCACCTGGTACTCACGCTACAGAAGCTGCAGGTATCTGTCGTAACCATTACCCTTTGATCACTAACAAATCTTTATAACACTCTGTTTGTCATCTGCTGGACTTCTCCCATTTGAACCCAACCAGCCCTGTATTTGTTACTTCCCATTTGCTTTGACAAAAGGGCGTCTTCCTTTTGCGAGCAAAGCTCGCGAACTGTATATTATATGTCTTATTAACATACCACATGGGCATAGAGCTGGTTATGGGTTTTCTTCTACCATGTATAACAGACCCAAAAGAAAAGAGAAGGAAAAAAGAAAACCATACAAGCTTCTTGTTTTTTTTTTTAGCATCAAACATTTGGAAATGAGAGTTTTTTAAGAGCAGTCTCCGGTTGCTTTATGTCCAGCAACTGATCATTTATTTTTCTGCCTGCAGTAAATAAGCAGTTGAATGATAAAGAACGGGTAGCTGCAGCATTGGAAAATCCTAACCTTGTCGATATGGTAGAGGAATGCCTTGCTCCATCTCTTGAATGAGGAAGTTTACTAAGTTTTTGTTCAGTATATGGAGATTGGAGTAATTTTACGGGTGGTTGTTCAAATTTTGTGTTCATTATCCAAAAGTCTTTTTTTTTTGTTATGTAAAAGTCATTAACTTTATGTTTATTACTCAAAAATTACTTTTCTTTCTTTTGTTACACAAAAATCATTTGACTATGCTCTACTTATCACAATAATCACTTTGACCAGATTTACAAATCTTTCACCTGAAAAGTCTATTATGCTCGTGATATTATAAATCATCCCATTTATATAATACTTTCTATATTATATGCTATATAATATACTTTTACTCATGTATTTTACTTATAATTTAAATAACTTGATATTATTTTTTTTAATACTATATTCGTACATCTAAAAATTTTTCGTAATGTTAATTTTCAAGATATATAAGTAGCATTATTAAATTTTTTAGTAGTATTACTGTGAACAAATCCCAAGTCCACGTTCTTAACTATGCTTAATGAAATATTTTTAATGATCAGCCAAGCCATACTCATTAATCCAATAAATAAAATATCCATATTTAGCACAATGACACATTAGATTAATACTTTCAGATAAATAATATTAACAGATAAAGCTTTAAAAATATTAATATTAAACATATATATCTTTGAAACTTTTTTAAAAATTTGTATTGATTATAAAAAAACTATCATTTGTTCAACAAATCTGTCTATTATTATTTTAAATATTAAAAATAATTTTGTTTATGGTTTTTTTATTTAAAAGAGGTTCATGTTTAAATATGATTAAACAAATTGAGTGCCATGAAAAAATTAAATATATGGATCTATTATAAAAATAATAAAAATAATAATTTAAAGTTACTTTAATTATAAGTAAAATATCTAGTTAAAAATATATTATATAGTATATAATATAAAAAGGCATTACATAAATGAGAGGATATATAATATCAAGGGCATAATAGACTTTTCAAATAAAATTATATCCGGTCAAGGTGATTTTTGAGTAACAAAAGAAAGAAAAATGACTTTTAGGTTATGAACACAAAGTTGAATGATTTTTACGTAACAAAAAAAAGAAAAATAACTTTTGCGTTATGAACACAAAGTTGGAATGATCATCCATAAAATTTATTCATGAAGATACAACCCGAATAGCTTTCATCAAAAAGTCCTTCAATGTTATATTTTTGTGGTTGTTTTTGAACAGTTTTTCATTGGTTCTATTTAATTCATTATATTAATGAGGTTGTGTTTAGTGAAAGTGTGAAATCACAATGTAGTTGGTTGGTCTGAAATAGGTTGTATTTTTATGAAGAGATCTATGCAATATTTGTATCATCATATTCACATGGTATTTTCAATATTTTTAGCCTGTAAGAGCACTTGGTGGATATACAAGCCTTGGATTTTCATGAAAACAGAATTTTCATATATGGTGTTTACTCGTCAGATATCCTATCACTTCTTAGTATGACGTTAAATAGCTTGGTGACTCGTTCTACTTCAACCTCTCCAAGACACTTTCAACCATCTATAAGGATACTATTCGATCCACAGGCTTTTGTATCCTTCTTAGCGCTTTTGTATTCTTCAAAGGCTTCTCCTTCTTTTACAAAAATGAGTTGGAAAATCTTCAAAAGAAAATAAAATAAAGTTGATAAAATTTTCAAATAATATCTCAAACAATCAATAAAAACTCAAAAACTAAGCTTTCAAAGTCAACCTCAAAACTCCAAACAAATGCCACAAACTTTTTAGCTGTCCTCCAGAAAAATAACAATCGAAGTTCACTTTATTAGGTTTGTTGTTGTTGTTCCTTAATTGGAAGTTGTATCATGTAACAAATTAGCCTAAAAACAGGAGGAAAGCATTGGTAGTTCAAATCCTGATGACCTATTGGAAACAAATTTGTCGCCCTTTTGTTTTATTTTGAATATGTTTTGTTCTACTTTTTGAGTGTCTGTATTTGGTTCTGGAAAATGTTTTTAAGATTGCCGTCAGAAAATATATGTTGTATTTTGATTTTTTTGTTTAATATAAAAAATAAAGCAAAACAAAACTTATTTAGATAAGAAAATAAATTAATTGTGCGAGAGAACAATGAAACAGTTTTTCTGCCTTTCCCGAATAGGAAAAAAATTGCGTATATCCTA
This sequence comes from Nicotiana obtusifolia, assembly GCA_002018475.1. Lineage (NCBI taxonomy): Eukaryota > Viridiplantae > Streptophyta > Magnoliopsida > Solanales > Solanaceae > Nicotiana > Nicotiana obtusifolia. The sequence continues at coordinate 41,286 of MCJB01048225.1, read as the reverse complement.
TCCTTCCAAACCATAATTATAGAATTATATTGGATTGTTATTGTTGTAAAAAAGCAAGCATTTGGCTAACTATATATCGTGGGTATAAGTTAATGGTGGAAATTATTGTTGACAAAAGATAGTATATTCTCCTGAAAAAAAATTTCTGGGATTTCGTAATTTAAAGGTCCCACAATATTGAAACGATTAAATATCTTCTATTACTAGAATTTGTAGCGGGGTAATACGTATGTGAAAAGTTATTCGCTTTATTTTTCCGTTTGTACTATACAAATAAAAGAATGCCACAATAAAGTAGAAGTTTATTGATATGAAAACCCATATCATAATAAACTTGGAGTTTATTGATTATTACGCACGTCATGGTGTAAATTTGAAGTTTATCAATATTGACAATTTATTCAGTTGGCATAATTAATTTGACTATATTAATTTAAGTATAATTTCTGGGATTTCGTAATTTAAAGGTCCCACAATATTGGAAGAAGCATAAAATAAAGCTGCAGCAACAATGGTTTTTGGACCAAGTTCGAGGAATAGGTTTATTTATTGTGAATTTGAGATATGCATTTTATTTATTGGTTGGGTTTCATTGCAATAAGTTATGATGATAAAATTTCTCCGCTCTTAATTAGAAGTTTGAACTTTGAAAATAAAAGAAATGACAAGAACATTTCTTACTTCAATAAATTTTATGCGAACAAATCCAAATAATCGGGGCCTTATATGAACATCAAAATACAATAACAATAAATCTAGTATAATTTCACCAGCGAAATTTGAGGACGGTATTGTATAAATAATTTTGCTTTTACCTTATGAAATTAAATAAACTGTTTTCGATAGACCTTCGATTACAAGAAATACATAATATTGAAGTATAAATAAAAAAAAGTTAGGTCTTCTTTATTCTTTTTTTTTTTATGGGATAACCTAATTGGTGACTTCTACATCATCTTTCTGTTGTGCCATGCCTATTCCTCATATGCACTGTCTTATCTTTTGGATCAATTTGTATTTGGCACATAAATTGATGTGCAAGTTAAGTCAACCAATGAGATTCATCAACCAAATATACACGTTATTCACCACTACAAATCTTTTGGAGATATTTTGGGTTTTCTCTTCAAGTATGGGGACTTGGACTGGAGAATACTCGTCAAAATAATACGGTATAGTAAATTTTCGGACTAGTAATTAAAAAATAATTAATATTTATAAAGTTATTGAAAAATAACACTATTCAACGCGGATGTCAGAAAGTTTCAGTATATTATACTGGATTACGAGCTCTTGCGTATAAACTTCTAGCATATTATGTTGGCACTCCAGAACATTATAAAATTCCTGCATATTATGCTGGAATCTCATAAGTAAAGAAATTTTTTGTTCAGATTTTACTTTTACATGAAAAAATGATTAAATTTCGATTACTTTTGAAACTGTGATTAATTTTCAATTGCCATTTGTAAATCTGGCTATTTTCGAATTTCTCTCAAAATACTCCGTAGTTGTTAAGACCAGTCAAAAACGAAGACATTCCATCAAAACCAATCCCGTTTAGAGGACATGCCGTGTGATTTTTTTTTTTTTTGTCAAATGATTATTTTTGAAAAAACATATTTCTTCCATAATGAATTGTTTCAGATCGAGCGGAAAAGCATATAAACGTGATTTTTTTTTTAAAACCCTTCCCAAATTAGGAGGATCTATAGTGTTTTCACAATTTCCCTCCAGCATGACTCGAACCCAGGACCTAACGGTTGTGACTAGAAATGCTTTTACAAACTGAGCAAATCTCACTTGTTATAAACGTGATTTTAAATTAGAGAAAGGTTGAAAAATTAAATAATACTAAAATTAGACAAAGTGGTTGGTGAAATGATTATTTTTATTTCTTTTTTTTGTTTCTATCATAATGGTCCTACAGCGTGAGATGGTTCAGATTTTTGTCCAAATTGAACTTCAAAACGGGAGACAAAAGTAGAAAGATGAGACTTATTATTGTGAAACTTTGTGATTAATACTAAAATGCAAATGGTTAATTCTAAGTACCAATACTAAAAATACCAAAGTTGTTATGGAAAAATGGCCATAAATAGATTTTAATTATTCAAACAAACAAATGTCCCATCCTATAATAACTTATGGTCCTTTGATTTGCTTAAAGTAAGAATGTTTTTCTATAAAAATATATTCTTGTGTTTTGTCTGTTATGTGCGAATATTGTTGTTATGAATCTTGTTAGTAACAAATTGTCATTACTTGAGATGCCTTTCTACTCTATAACTTCAATTATTGTGTCATTCAATATGTGACACAATTTCAAATTTGTTTTTAAGTATTTAACATTTTAAAAAACGAAAAGTCACTTAGTACTTTTTCGCAGTATATCATTAATATTTTAACTAGTAGAATATTGTGTCAAATAAATTTATTCAATATGTGACACAATTTCAAATTGTTTTTAAGTATTTAACATTTTAAAAAATGAAAAGTCACTTAGTACTTTTTCGCAGTATATCATTAATGTTTTAACTAGTAGAATATTGTGTCAAATAAATTTATTCAATATGTGACACAATTTCAAATTGTTTTTAAGTATTTAACATTTTAAAAAACGAAAAGTCACTTAGTACTTTCTCGCGGTATATCATTAATAAAAAAGAACACATTGATGTTGTATGTTCAATCACCCCTTTATTAGACTTCCAATAAGTTTATAATCTAAAAAGCAAAATGAGCTTTTATTTTTTCCTTTTAAAAAGGGATCGCACATGTGAGCCTTTTTGAATGGAACCTTGAAATATCAATAAAGTTGTATTTGACTTATAAATTACATGTTTGAGTCATAAAAGTAGTTACAAATGCTTGTATTACGGTAGACTGTGTCTACATCATATCTGTTGAAGCATATTTATTTCTCAAATTCTACGTAAATGCGAGATGCTTTGTGCACCTGGCTGCCCTATTTTGTCGTACATGTTAGCTTTTCAATGTTCTGATATACCATAAAATAAATATTTCATTCCTTTCAATTTATGTGCAAAAATTTAATTCGGAACGAAATTTAAAAAAAAAAGAAAAAAAAGGAATGTTATAAATAGAATTGTATTTAAGGTGAATGTCTATATTTTAGAGAGATCTTAGGGTTTGTTACTTAGTGGCTAAGTCACTTTTTCCCTATTAATAGAAGGATTTTATAATATTGTAATTCATCCCAATCAATAAAATTTCTCTCTATCTCCACTTTTTTCTGCAATACTCTTCTTCTTCTTTTATTGTTTTATAACACGTTATCAGCACGAGACTCCAACCAATTGAGTTGAGGCTTTGGGATACGTGCATGGTGCTCAAGTTGTACATACTATTGAGCATAATGATTGTCAATTGTGCCGTGAATTTCCCTCAGGAATAAATTCTGAATTTTAAGGTTAGTATTTTACCTTATTTTTCTCTTTTAAATTCTTGGCATTCTATAATTTGATTTTAAATACAAGTAAAGATAATAAATTTTAATTATAACCCTAATGGAGTTTGTAAGAAATTATAACTACCCGAAGTGGTAAAAATTCTATAGTTTGCCATGATCAAATTCATGTATGATTGTGAGCATAAGAAGTGGAAACCCATAGTATTGAATTTGCTTCATTCTCATGCCCTTACGAGAATGTGATAGCAATATGTGATAAGTCTGAAAGAAACAAAAATTATTACCGTGAAGGTATCAATGGATGTGGACGTGGCAATAGACGAAGTTATAATCGTCATCATTGAAGAAATAGAACAATAAGGATTTTTAAAATAATTCTTCACTCTGTGAAAGTAATGTTTGTCATAGTTTTGACAAGATATTTCTAAAGCACATATAAATGATTATGGTCCATTCATGATGTGAATGTAATAACATGTGATTTATGAATACATATTCATTCTTGGACGAATATGAACATGCTAGTGGTAGTGAATATACTATTCTCACCTCTAGAAGAAGGTTTGAGATGAAATAAGAAAATAATTTCATTATTATGGCATGAATGGTCATTGATCACGTAGTTATTGTGAATATGCCAAAATATTATGGCAATGTGATTAATACATGGCAAAAGTAATGGAAGCAACATATCTTACCTATAATGATTTTGACCATGACCATAATAGTATAACTTTCTCTTTGAAAGATATATTTACCATATGGATGTTGATGAATATGTTGTAGTACATAATTAATTGAGAGTTTTGGAAGAGCCAATTAAATTATTTTGGATAAATAAATTGATTATCAATAAGATATTGTGTTATAGTAAGTCTCAAAGAAATTTATTTAGTTTCTAAAGTATTCGTGAAAGTGGTTGGTTATGTTGAGACTACAATTAAGGAACGATTAAATATCTTCTATTACTAGAACTTGTAGCGGGGTAATATGTATGTGAAAAGTTACCCGCTTTATTCTTCCGTTTGTACTACACAAATAAAAGAATGCCACAATAAAGTAGAAGTTTATTGATATGAAAACACATATCATAATAAACTTGGAGTTTATTGATTATTACATACGTCATGGTGTAAACCTGAAGTTTATCAATATTGACAATTTATCCGGTTGGCATAATTGATTTAGCTATACTAATTTAAGTATGATGTGCAAAAATATAAGAGAATTCATATGGGTAAATATTAAAGAAGTAGAAAGTTCTTTACGAATTCTCTTACATTGCTTGTTCTCATTAATTAATAGACCAACTAAAATTGGGATTGAATCCCATGAATATCGGAAATATCAAAAGTGAATATGGGCTAATTCACACGTCATGTATACCACATAAGATGTATCTATGAGATGGCTACATGTGTGATTATTATTAATCCGCAACCTGATATTTAGGAGGTAAATTGCTCAATAATTAATTTAGAGCATAATTTTCAGATTTTCTATTCAAGACGGTTCATCTTGATAAGTTGGTTTATATCACAGCTGGTTTAGCAAAATGATTTATTGAGTGCCTCCACTTAATAACTAAATTATTGCTTATGAGAACATATTATCTATATCATTTTATATACGTTATATACAAAAGTATATTACATTCTTCCCTCACAAGTGGTTCGGGGTCATGAACCAAATAATTCCATCTTATTATTATAGATGTGCGATGTATGTCACGACCTAATTTTCTGCAGTAGGATGTCGTGATGGCACCTAATCTCTAAGACTAGGCCTAAAATTTTAAAGAATAACAGAATAAAAAACTGAAACTCAAATCTCAACATATAAAACAAATCAAACCACGATTCAAAATAGTTACAGCTCCCAAAATCCGGTAGAAATAAGTCACAAGCTTCTAAAAGCAATACTAAGTGTCTCTAAACATCAGAGTGTAATGAAGATAAGGAAAAACAACATAATGAAGATAGGGAGGACTCCGAGGTTTGCGGACGCTGGCAGATGTACCTTGAAGTCTCTGCGTACAGACTAGCTCACTGATACCTGGTCTGGTAGGAAGTACCTGGATCTGCACATAAAGATGTGCAGAAGATTAGTATGAGTACACCACAGCGGTACCCAGTAAGAAGTCTAACCTCGGTAGAGTAGTGACGAGGTCAGGTCAGGGCCCTATTGGAAATAATAAAAGACAGGGCGAAAAGTTAACAATATAATAATAACAATAATAATGACAATGAAAATGAATCAAGTAAGGAGTATGTCACAATTTAATTGCACAGAATAAGGACAAATAATACATCACCAAAGAAAAACAGAAAATTTATATATTCAGGGAAAAACAGAACAGTCAAGGCAAGTACACCAATGGAAAAACTATCAACAGGGGCACTACCGAGGTACCGCCTCATAGTCCCAAATTATAAATAAATTCACAATATTTCTTTTCCTTATATCATCGCGGGAGCCTTCACATTTAATTTTAAAGAAATTATTTTTTCCGGAATAGCACCCCGCGTTTTAACCATCCTTATCACACCGCATGACTTCTAGTAGTTTCCCCACTAGCCACGCGTATCAAGTCACCATTATCTCACCACATGCGTTTCAACACCCAGACTTTATACCACCGCATGCGTATCAATATCACAATATATCACAATTTACACCTCAAGTGCCCAAATATTTCAACTTGCCAAAATAATTCAACAACATATTATTTTCCACAATAAAGAGCTCACGGCTCAATCACAATGAACACAAAATCTCACAAAATATTCGAGAGTGAATAATTCAACAAAAAAAAAAATAATATTTCACAAATTTAACAGTTTGCCTCAATACTAAATTTTTAATGTCAAATACTTTATTTTAATAATAATTCAATTAAGAAATTAAAACTTCAAATAATAAGCACAGAATAAAAGAAAAAGAACTTCAATTAAACAGGTTAAAAGAAAAAGAACTTCAATTAAACAGGTAAAGCAATTAGCATGAAGAGGTAAGGCAAATTTTAAATGTAAAAATATATCAATTATGATGAATATAATCGGATAAAATAATTTAATTAATATGGTATAGAGATCCATAATTTAAAAATCAGAGTTTTTCACATTTAGTCCGTATACATACTCGTCACCTCGCGTACACAACTTTGTCACGCATCACAATTTTCATGACATTATCAATCCTAAGGTAATTTTTCCTACACAAAATTAAAAAAGTCACTTAATTAAGTAATTCTTTATTCCGTTATGCCTTTCCCTCGCCAATTGGTCTCCAAATGGCTCGATTCTTTAAGCCTCTTCCATAGGTTCAAACAATGATCTCCGAATCGGAGCGTTTGTACAACAAGGACAAATGAATTCGACAAATAAGAACCGCGACAAGGAACTGCTACTGGAGCGAACAACAACCTCGAATGGAATTTCACCAACTCGACTGGAATCCCACCATTGCGTGAAACTCGAACCAACCAGGAAAACCTTAACTGGTACTATGGTGAGGGTGATTAGTCGTGGAGCTGTTTTGAGGAAGTTTCAGGATGGTTTTTCAGCTAGTTTACGGCTGACTTTTGGGGCTGTTTTGAGCTGGAATTGGCAGCTGATTTGGGGATGTTTGGTGCTGTTTTTCAGCTGATTTTGCAGGTGATGTTCGCTGGAAAACAAGCTGTTTTTGAGGTCGTTCTTTTGGGACTGTTTTCGGGGAGATTTCGGGATGGAATTTGCAGGTTTTAGATCTGGTTTTGCTGGGTTTTGGTGATGGAAACAGGGGCTGTTTTGGGGTTGTTTTCAGGTTGGAGTTTGGTGCGTTTTTGGCTGGATTTTGAGGTATTTTAATGGAGATTCAAGGCTTTTTTTTTTTTTTGGTGTTCTTTGTAGAGCTTTACATGGTATTTTGAGGAGCTTTTGGACTGATTTTTCATGGAGGAAAGAAGTCTGCCTTTTGTTGAAGAAAGAGGAGCAGACCAGCCTTTTTCCGTTTTTCTCACTCAGTCACTCTTCTCTCTTCTCTCTGATGTGCAAAGAATGTTCAAATTTGATCCATTAACAATCCGAAACGCATACGAGACCTCCGGGATTTCAACCAAATATATCAATAAGTTTCAAAACATCGTACGAACATAATCGAAGTCTCAAATTATATCAAACAACGCTAAAACACGAATCATATCCCAATTCAAGCTTAATAAAACTTAGGAATTTTGAACTTCTACATTTGATGCCGAAACCTTTCAAATCAAGTCTGATTGACCTCAAATTTTGCACACAAGTCATAAATGACATAACGGATCTATAAAAATTTTCAAAATCGGATTCCGACCCCGATATCAAAAGGTCAACTCCCTAGTCAAACTTCCAAACTTAAATTTCTAGTTTAGCCATTTCAAACCTAATTTGACTACGGACTTGCAATTAATTTTTCGGACACGCTCCTAAGTCCAAAATCACCATACGGAGCTATTGGAATCATCAAAACTCTATTCCGAGGTTATTTATACCTAAAACCAACGTCCGGTCATCCTTTTCAACTTAAGCCTTTATTTTAGGTACTATGTGTCCCATTTCACTTCGAATTCAAAAACCAAACACCCCCGCAAGTTACAACACCACGATATAGCATTGAGGAAACAAAATTTAGGGGATCGGGGTTAGTGTATTAGTAACGACCGGGCGTGTCGTTACGGTGTATATTTTGATTAACGCCATAATGCACAAAGGTGAATTTCCAAAGTTGTGGAAGCAAGTTAGTTTTTCTAACATGAAGGGGAGACATGATAAACAATTTAGAAAAAGTTACGTGGAATGAAATATCATTTGTATAAATGGATCCTCGAATAAGATAAATATGAACTTGAAGTTCATAAAAAGATAATTCATCTGCAACGCAAAGCATGCAAGACGCATTTGCTGACCCAAAAGAAAATAACTATATTCTCACTGCAAATGCTCCTATTAGAATAAGTCCTAGAAGGACAAAATCTATGGTACGCTCAAAGCGTTTAGACAAATCGGTTTCAAATAAAATTCTTAATAAAGAAGTTGAGCAAATGATCAAAATGATCATAATAATGAAGCAAGTGATCTAGAAGATTGCATGGCATAATACTTCATAAAATCTCAGGAGGGGTACAAGTAACTGAAAATATGAATGAAGAGATCTCTATGTTGTCTTTATTGGAAAAAAAGGAGGTTAGAATCGATATAAAATGTCCGTCGACTACATCTATTATAGCGCTAAGTACGGATGGGGATCTTAAGTCTGTCGAATATAGACACAAAAATATTGGCCAAATGGAAGTGACACGAAAGAATTGATTTCATATGAAGGACATATAGTTTTGGACATGCAATTCAAACACTTGAAAGTATAATGTCAACAGAGTTTGCAATAACTTTTATCTATCTTATATGTCTAGCATGACATAAAAACTTGATATGCATCTAAACTCTATTTATATGGCTTATATGACAATCTCTGAAAGATTTAAATCGCTTAAAGCATATACAATTTGGTCCTGAAGTACCACATCCTAAGTGCAATTTGTCTACATGTGTATCTTGCTATAACTATAAGCATGATAAAGTGATAGCGAGAATTTTTACCTTTATAGAGATATTGAAAAGACCATTACACGACATTATATGAAGACATTGCATATTTATCAAGAATGATGATTTCAACGTGCAACTTATTTATTCAAGTTAATATGGCTCATTTATCAAATCACTACCAACAATCCTTTGAAGATGGTGCACAATATTGGAATGCGAAGGCTCAAAGACGTGAATTGATTGTCTCATCAGGGGGAGTTAATACGCGTTATACTCTTTTTTCCTTACAAGGTTTTGTCCCATTGGGTTTTCCTTGCAAGGTTTTTAATGAGGCAACCAAAAGGCGTATTGTTAGATATGTGTACTCTTTTTCCTTCATTAGAATTTTTTTCTATTGGGTTTTATTTTAGTTAATGTTTTAACGAGGCACATTATAGATAGAATTGTATTTAGGGTGAATGTCCATATTTTAGAGAGATCTTAGGATTTGTTATTTGGTGGCTAAATCAATTTTTCCCTATAAATAAAGAGATTCTATACCATTGTAATAATCTCAATCAATAAAATTTTTCTCTCTATTTCTTTATGCAATACTCTTTTCTTTTGTTGTTTTATAACAAGGACTAACTTTTGGAATTTTTGGTTCTTGATATATCATGAGATATAGCTGTAAGATATTAAGAGTAAAAAAGGAAGTTCTCTCAACAACGATGATTGAATACCAGAGTATCTTTCATTTATAAATCATACCAACAACCAAAAGACTTCAATTATTTTCAGTACTACCAATTTAGTATTTAAAAAAAACCACTGAACTATATAACAATCATATAATAACTAATTTCCTATATAAACTGACTTTACTATATATGTTGAAAAGTAAAAGAGTACCTTATCTTCTCTCCTAATCTTGCCTTATAAGCAAAGAACGGATCAAATAGATTAAGTAGTTATGATTGTACAGTATATTTTATCAAAGAATAAAACTCATCATTTTGTGTTGTTTTGAGGAGACATCAAACACTTTTCTTTAGCTTTCTCATACCAAACATGGCAAGAAAAAACTCTAATTTTTTACACCATAATATACTACTGTTGAGTTTCTTGGCATTTTCATTTCTGGTAATAGAAGGGGTACCTGAGAATGCATTGATAACTCAAATTCCTGGCTTCAATGGCACTTTCCAGTCAAAGCATTATGCTGGGTTTGTATTTCTTTTCTTTTTTTAAAAATAAAATCTGAACTTTTGCTTGTTATTATGGTGATTTATGTATTTAGTCTGATTTTTTCAATTGGGTTTACAGATATGTTACCATAGATGAAAGTCATGGTAAGAAATTGTTTTACTATTTTGTTGAGTCTGAAAAAGATCCAACAGAAGATCCAGTTGTTCTTTGGCTCAATGGTGGACCTGGCTGCTCAAGTTTTGATGGCTTTGTCTATGAGCATGGTATGAACTCTACTTCTACTGTTGTTTCAAATTTAAGAATGAGGATGTAATAATGTGTTTGCTTAATCTTTAGGGTAAAAAATTTTTACGCTATCAATGTATTTTGACTTGTTGTAGCCGATAACTTGCTTTATTCTTTAGGTTATTAGTCCCACATTTTATGGATGATAATATGTAGTTACCATTGTATGGATGGTTACTAGTAGTTATCTTTTAGGTGATTTGATTGTGTAAAGACTTTTTTACACGGCCAATGTATAGTAGTTAAAACTCTTTAAAATCTTTTACGTTGATAATAGGCAGGGGCGGAGTTAGAAGCCCGTGTGGGTTCGGCCGAACCTAATAACTTTTGCTCAAACAGTGTATATTTGTGTTAAAAAGTTCATTAAATATGTCCAAATATAAGATTTAGAAGCCAGTTATTAATACTTGAAGTCGTCATTCTAAAAATCGGAACCCATAAAGTTTATAGCAGCGTGTTATATCTTTTTCTCTGACATTGTCATAAAAATGTTGATTTTTTCTTGAAAGATTTGAAAATTCTTTTAACCGGCTCAAGTAAAAGATGTTATTAGCAAATGTAGTTCTTACTTGTGAGAATTAGGATCATATACTTGGACAAATTAAAAGATCCATGGAGATGCAGTTGCTAATTCTCATTTATCATAAGCAAATTAAAGGATTTCTTTCATTATATTTCTTGTCTTCTATAATAAGAAAGGGTATTTCTTTACATTGCAGGACCTTTTAATTTTGAGTTGGGAAAGACAAGTGAGAGCCTGCCTATTCTGCATAATAATCCACACAGTTGGTCCAAGGTTATTATTTGTGTTAATTCTACTTGTTCAAATGCTTGCATTCATTAATTAATTAGGCACACATTATGAATATAAGGAAAAGATTTGATTTTTCCAGGTTTCCAGTGTAATATATCTGGACTCTCCTGTTGGCGTTGGGTTTTCTTACTCAGGAAATGAATCTGACTACAAGACAGGAGACTTAAAGACTGCATCTGATACCCACTCGTTTCTCCTCAAGGTAACATTATAGAAACTAGCTAGTTTTACGTTGGCTATCAACCTACCAGAACACTCCTTTCTTCCGGTCTTGGGACCGGAAATGCGAGCAGCTCAATAGGCGGAGTTCTAAGTTTGATAGTTTTTCCTAATAATACAATTCATTTATTTTCTATATCGTTCTAAACTCATTCATGGTTCTACTAAATGATGTTATCGCTAGTGGTTTGAGATCTACCCGGAGTATCTCAAGAACCCATTCTACATATCTGGAGAGTCTTATGCTGGAATATATGTGCCAACTCTGTCTTATGAAGTAGCAAAAGGTAATCTGGATCTTAAATGAGCATGTATTGGTTGGTATGGCGGGGGGATAGCCAAACTAACTGCTACTTATGTTTTTTAGGTATTGATGCTGGAGTAATGCCTGTTATCAACTTTAAGGTATATGTCATTTCAAGATTTCGTGTGTTATATCTAGTTGTTTGGGCTGTAAACTCTTTATTTGTATTGCACAGGGTTACATGGTGGGAAATGGCGTGACAGATCACATAATAGACGGTAATGCTCTTGTTCCATTTGCACATGGTATGGGCCTCATTTCAGATGAATTGTTTGAGGTATTTGCTTCTTCTTTTTTAACTTTTTAAGTGCTTGGATCATTTGACTTCTGAATTATCAGTAAAAACATTAGCATTGCCTCTTTGTCTATCGGCAACTAGTCTCTGATTATTCTTTTTCATGTTCAGGAAGTTACTACTCTATGCAACGGAAATTTCTATGAACCAGCAAGTAATAATTGTTCAGACAAGCTAAACCAAGTTGATCAGGCAAGATCTTTTCCTGTCATACTTGATTCATTTAATCGATACTGCAATTCATTGCACTGCTTTATTGACCCAAATTCACCTTTCCACATATTGCAGAATGTTGCGGATCTAAACTTGTATGACATTTTAGAACCGTGTTACCACAGTAAAGATTCTAGTGTAATTTCCACTGGTAACTCAAGATTGCCAATGAGCTTTCGGAAACTAGGTGAGACAGAAAGGCCTTTTCCTGTCAGAAAAAGAATGTTTGGTCGCGCATGGCCTTTTAGAGCTCCAGTAAGAGAGGGACATGTCCCAACTTGGCCGGAGATTCTCAATGGTGTCAACGTCCCTTGCACTGTAAGTCACTCTTCATTCTATGTTTCCTTTTGTTTGTTCTCTAGTGGTTCTCCATTGAATTCCCAACTTAGCTAATTTTATATCAAAGCAAGTCCATGAAATTGACTTGTTTATCTTTTAAGTATTCTTACCTAGTTGCTCTACTTCTGACTGTTGTCTTTCCAATATTATATTCCATCTTTCTAACTCTGCTTACCTATTTACGACATCACCCTCATATCCAAAAACATTCAACAAAATTCTAGATAGAGGATAATTTAAAAAATATTGTAATGTCACAGCATTAATAGAGTCAGAGCGACCCTGGAAAGCTGTTAGTAGTAATAGATAGTAATGATTTGCTTACTATATGCTGAAGGGTCTAATAATTTGAATTTACACTGTCTTCTGAGAGTTTCTGTTGTATACAGTTAATAGCCTTATATGAGCGTCAATAAGCTTTTTATGCATATTTTCTGTGTTAAAAGTGGTTCTTATCAATTGATGAGTAGAAAGTATAGCTTTACGGGCTTTTCATGGTTTAAGCTGTTTGGCTATTTTGTAATTATCCAATGAAAAGCATGAACTTCAACACTAAATGAGTAAGCTCGGACAAATTTAGCTCAAGAAGAGGTAGGCATGGTAACCTTCCTTTTAATCTTATATGAACTTGGATGTTCCGATGATGTAAATTGTAAGTTCTTTTACACTTATTTTATTCCCTCTTTGAGGAATTCATGTCTTGATTCAGTCACATAATCTGAGATGAAATATACAGGATGATCGTGTTGCTACTGCATGGCTCAACAATGAAGAAGTTCGTAAAGCAATTCATGCCAAAGAAGTAAGAGACTATTTTCTCATCTGTACTTGTTTTAAAGATGGCGAATTACCTTTATCCGGAGAATTTATTTTTTGGAGATTTATGATTTAGTGTTACTGGTACAACAGACAACTGTCACAGGTCCCTGGGAGTTATGCACAAGCAAAATACATCTAATTCATGATTCCGGAAGCATGATTAAGTATCACAAAAACCTCACAGCTCGGGGATATCGAGCACTCATATACAGGTTTAACAGATAACTAAGTCCCTAGCTTGTCTCTATGCATTTTTCTATCCTTTTTGAATTACTCGTATATTATTGTGTAAGCATCCGGCTTTTTTCTAGCTTGTTTCTAACTTTCAATCTTTACTTCAACATTTTCTTCTACAAGTATGCTACAGTATGCAAGTGAAAACAGCATTTAAACACCTCAAATACCATCATATAAAACGAGATGGGGAGAGCATCAAATTAGTTTCTGATTTATATGTAATGAAAGTGATACATATGGACTGTTTATTGTCTGGTTGCTGTATAATAATGAATTTGAATCATGGATCACTTTACTGGGGATTTTGCTTTTACTTTTAGGGGTTATATCTGTGCTGATTTTTGTTCCAAGATAGTTTATTACTGACCGCAGATTTTACATTCCTATCTAGCAGGTTGCAAACTATCAGAATGCTTTTTGATGTGCTTATAATTTATGATTTTTAAGATGTCCTTAAAATCTTATACTATCATTTATCAAATACAAACTAGCTGTTGGGAACCCTGTGCAAAGTCTACTGACTATTCAAAGGCTGTTTAACAATATCAAAGAAAATGTTTTTGATATTTTGAGATAGCTGATTATTGCATTGAGCCGAGGGTCTATCGGAAATAACCTCTCTACCTTCTTGAGATAGGGGTAAGGTCTGCGTGCATACTAACCTCCCCTAACCCAACTTGTGGTTGATTACTGCATTGATTGTAGTGACCCTGGACCCGGTCACGTGCAAATTATGTGAGATTTTTTTTGATGCTATAATCCGAACGATTGTATCCATTTTAAATATTTTTTGCAGTGGGGATCACGATATGTGTGTACCATTCACCGGTTCAGAAAAATGGACAAGATCACTTGGATATAAGATTGTGGATGAATGGAGGCCTTGGTATGTAAATGAACAAGTTGCAGGGTAAGTCTGTATCTTCATCTTCTAATTCCTATTCATGTTTAACTTTTCTAATGTATTGCATTTCTGAGAAAAAAACCATTTTTAATGCTTAAACTTTTTGTGCAGTTACATACAAGGTTATGACAACAACCTCATTTTTCTAACAATTAAGGTATGTTCATATAAAAAAATTCATTTTCTATCTTTTTTCTTTGATTTAATTAAAAAAAAAAAAAGGCAGCTTGGTGCACTAAGCCCCGCTATTCCTGGGAAGGGTCGGATCACAAGGGTCTATTGTACGCACCTTTACCCTGCATTTCTGCAACATGCTGTTTTCACGGCTCGAATCCATGACCTCCTGGTCACACGGCAGTAACTTTACGCCAAGGCTCCCCTTCTTTCTTTCATTTAATTAATTTCCGAAATTTTCAGGGAGCTGGACACACCGTGCCAGAGTACAAACCACGAGAGGCCTTGGCGTTTTATGCGCGCTGGCTAGAGGGCAAGAACATATGATTATATGAAATTAAGAAATAGACATTAAGTCCAATTGTTTCAGAGATACAAGAGAATTTTTCTTTTTCTTGTGCATAATGGGAGAATTTTCTATAAGGAAAAAAAGGGAAAAGAGTATTGGATTTTTACCATGTATTTAAAGATGGATAAATCTCAAGCTTGCAATAAGAAATGACAATTTCTCCATTAGTCAGCATATTTTCATCATCTTTCCATGCAAATTCGTTTCCTAAACTGTTGTACTGGTGTTTTAAACAAACTATATGAAACAAAACTCATATCGGAATAAAATAATAAAGGGCAAATGAGATTGTTTAGTCGTTCTCGAAATAATAGTCGAAAAAATATATATTTTTTGTATATATACATTTTTTATGTTATATACAAATTTTATACACCGTTTCGGCTACCGAATGCAAATAGTTTCTGGAACATGCTAAAAGTGAAAAAAAACCTAAATAAAACGGATTTCTTTAGCTTGGCTTAACATAGCTTGATTTGGCTTGGTTTGGATTGAATGCTTGGCTTGATTTGATGTGGTTTAGCTTGACTTGGCTTGACATGAATTGACTTGGTTTCGCTTGGTTTTAGTAGCTTAGTTTGACTATTTGGTTGGAAGGGTTGGGCATTAAAAAAAATTGGCTAGGGGAAAAACTTTATCGGTAGGGACTAGTGACGGAAGCAGGATCTCCGCTAAAAGAGTTAAAAAAAGAAAGTTAAAAAAATTATAGTTAGTGAGAATTGAACCAATGATCTTACAAAAATTTTAAACTCCTTGACACTAAGCTATGCTTTTGGCTATGTCAAGGGAAATCAAAACGTAATATATAAAGGTAAAAAATAAATTTTACCTTATATATATAGTATAATTCTTCGACGAAGTGAACCCCTTTCGCCTCCTAAATAGGCCCGGTGGAGACGGGTAACTAATTTGTGGTGGGTGGATATTTGCAAAAGATCCCCCATTGTATAAGAACTATCTATACATTTCGATTTTAGATGAGTTATAAACTAACTGCAGCATATACATTAAACATAGGTTAATATGCTGATAAGTTTAGTAACAAAGTAGTACTCCCTGTGTGCCAATTTAAGTCATTTTTCGAGGTTTAAATTTTCTAATTTTGATCGAGTATTTAGACATAAATTTTTTAAGTTTCTCGAAACAAGATTTAGATATTTGTAAACTACGTAAAAGTATTATAAGTCACGATAATTAATAATTCAAAATACTTAAAAGGCATAAAAAAATACGATCAAATAAGAATTTTTTTACTCTTGAAATTAAAATACCGTCACGCAATATTTAACCTTAAATTGAGACAGAGGGAGTAATATATTGGCAAGTCATATAACATTTAATATTTTGGACTGAAGCTATTTTGATTGCCGTATTTTTTTTGAACCGAATACCTTCCTCTGTCATCTCTGGTCTGTCTCTTTTTGAGATAAGATTTTCTACCCCGCCTGCCTATGAAGAACTTCATATGGATCGTTATATAGCGATACGATTACGATGCTTGCTCCGAATGGAAGAGAGACGGCTTCCCTTTCGGATGTTGCAAACGCACAAACGAAACATCTTAGTCATGGTGCCCCTTTCTCCCCGGGTAGTTCACTCACTCCCAGTGCTTATCATTTTTATATACTTTTGAAAATAGAGAGGTAGTCGCCGAAGCGCCTCGCTATGAGAATCTAGCTTCGTGCCGGGCTTGGCTCAATATCGGGATAAAATGAGGCATAGGAAACTAGGCTGTTTTCCAGGCTAAGGTAACAAAGTTATACGTTAAATTATTATATTCCCCGTAAACAGAACGTTAATCACCCAATCCAAACAACAACCTCCTTTTTACTAAAATTTTGTTTGCCAACATAAGCTGTAGCCAATAGGTCCTTTTTCACGGTTAATTAACGGTCAGAGTTTGTTAAATATTGGACGGAAATAAAAAATATTGACTTTTGATAAATTTTAAGGACCAAAAGTGCTCAAAAATATATTTAAATAGGCTATTTTAAACCTACCTCAAACATGAGGGATTAGTTTTGACATTTTCTCCACCTCCTTCATTCTACTCAAAATCACTCATTTTTCCTGAAGTCTCCATTTGCCAACTTCGAAAAATGGCTATCGCTAATCTGCAGAGATTCGCTTCACGAATCGCTCGAAACCCTTCAATTTCTTCCTCCTTCAGAGCTACAATCGGTCGATCTTCCGCCACCGCGTCCTCATCTCCATCCCGCTGCGGTTCCGCCAAAGTCTCCGATCGGATCGTCAAGCTCTTCGCCGTTGACCCGGACGGCCATAAACGTGAGATTATCGGACTCTCGGGTCAAACACTCCTCAAAGCCCTAACAAATCACGGGTTAATTGATCCGGATTCTCATCGCCTTGAAGATATCGACGCGTGCTCTTCCGAGTGTGAGGTGCACATTGCTCAGGAATGGCTCGAGAAGCTTCCAGAAGCTTCCTATGATGAACAGTATGTTCTCAAGAGGAATTCTAGGGCTAGGGTTTTGAACAAGCATTCGAGGCTCGGTTGTCAGGTGGTACTCTCACAAGAGCTTCAAGGAATGGTTGTGGCAATTCCTGAGGCTAAGCCATGGGATATTCCATAAAAGGTGAAATTAAATACTTTTCGAAGTCTATGAACTGGAATTTTATTGGTTTGAGTTAATATAATGTGGAACTTATGGACTTGATAGGCAATTTCTGTCAAAATTGTCTGAAACTTGTCAACTTTGTTCTTTTTTAACGAATGCTATCTTTTGAAGTGGAAATTTAGTGCATTGAGTTAATAATTGTGGAACTTTATGGCACTTGAGAGGCAATTTGTGTCAGAATTGTCTGAAAGTTGACAACTTTGTTTTGTCATATGAATGCTACTGGAATTTTAGTGGTATGAGTTAACAATATGTGGAACTTAAGGACATTGAAAGGCAAATTTCTGTCGAAATTGTCTGAAAGTTGAGAACTTTGTTCATTTTAAATTAATGCATGAATATCTTTCTTGGGTTTATGAACTGGAAATTTTAGCGCTTTGAATTAATAATATGTGGAACGTATGGCACTTGATTGGCAATTTCTAAAACACTCTGAAAGTTGACGACTTCTGTTCGTTTTAAACGAATACTTTCCCGTTTCCTGTATGAGTTTTCTCTAATACGAGATAAGTTAATTTACTGGTAAAAGAAAGAAATTGGCTTGATAGAGCGGAATGGATATACAAGATTCATATAGCTGATGCCAACTAATTAGTGATTAAGGCGTAGTTGTGCTGCTGGATGTGCCTATAACTATTTATAATCTATCCTTAATTCATTGTCTATTACCATAGTATGTGCTTCATTGCATAATTCTCTCTTTAATGAATATTGGCATCTCCTTCCAAGTCCTTTTTTGCTCGTACTTATGTCTATCTACCTTTGAAATGCTTCTTATTACCAGCCTCCTTTTCATTGTGCCACCTCTGAAAGGCACTCAGACTTACTTGGAAGTACGTAAACTTTATAGTTCATCAAGCAACTAGGTCAAGAAGTTAAAGTGTACAACAAAGTCTGTTGCCTCCAATTGTAATTTCCGCATATGCTTGAGAGAAAAGCTTGAACTAGCAAATTCAATTATAGAAGCCAGAAAGACTTCAAAGTTCCAGCATACTTACCTTTTCTCAAAAGAAAAGAGAGACTCAAAAGTTCCACCTTTTAGTGTTCATTAAATGATTCACCTAAAGCTCTTTAGTAGTGATTGATACATAACGAATGAGGTGATAACATTGAGTTCAATATAGTCCCTAGCAAATGTCGTAGGGCTTAGGTATTATCAGTCAAATGTTTTGGACTTCTGTTGGGATGTACATCAGTACATCTCCTCAGAAAAATTGTGTTAGTAGTTCGGATCAAAATCTTGTCGAGAAGTAACTGTAAGACCTTCAAGTTCCATTATTACCAATATTAATTTAATGATCTTCCTGTTGAGTTCTTGGTTGTTTCATTTGTGCCTCAATAAAGTAGAGTTTCTCCCGTGATGGCTCTTGGATGGAAGAAAAGTAGAGTTTCTCCTTTGATGGTACTTTCCATGTGCTACTGCTCCTTGTGTGTAGACACCCAATTACGTCTCTCCCTCTTCCAAATCTTTTTCTTTCAGGCTCCTTTAATTACACAAATTTACTTTATTAGTAAGATTTTATCTACTGTATTCTTCGTATTTTTACTAGAATTACTATAGAATTTTATTGTCATTATTTTGATTATAATTATTTTATTTTACTACCATAATATCTTTTTTAAGACTTTATGTTTATTATTATTCAGCTGCTTTTTTGTTACTATAATCACTAGTATTTTTTATTATGGTTATTTTACCGGTACCATATATTTTGGTATCATTTACAACCCTACCACTATTTTAATTTTACTACAATTGAGGATTACTATGTTATTGAAATATTAAACTTAAATAATTATTGATTTACTGTCATTTGAAACATTTGCTATACTTATCAAATAGAATACTATATCTTAATTAAATTTTCTTGTTTGTAAAAGCCCAAAGAAAATAGAAGTCCAATCTGGTCAAGCCCAATAGGAGGAGCTGAGAAATCAATTTTGACCCTGAATTTGTCAAACACATCTCTCCGTTAAATTTGACAAGTCTTTTCCAGGCGGTTCTTGGTTATCACCAAATGCACTCCACTGCGCTAGATCAACTCACATTTAGGGGGAACAAATTTTCATTGTAGGATGAGTCAACCATCCCAACTGTTGATCAATCTCTCAATTGAATGATTAGAGATTCAAAGTTCTGAATCTAATGGCTATAATCCAATGTCTAGATTGTCCCATTGAGCAATAAGACAAAATTGCCACGGATTTAACAAATTCATATGAAATCAGCATTTAATGCTTTATTTCCCAAATCCCATGAAATCCTCTCCGAGTTGTAAAAATGTTGATGCCATTATGGCTACTGTTTCCAGCTATGAAACCACTCAAACCCATCCTTGAAGTGGCTTCTATAAAGCCTCTATGAAGAGCAAGGGATCATCGGAATAATGCTTCACTAACTTTCCTGGCAACCTTGTTTACCGCGATCCTCCTCTCTTTTCACTGTCTCAAAAGCCCCACTAAAAAGAAACCTTTGGTTTCGTGAAATCCATTTGTGTAGCTTCTATTTTCAAATGAAAGATTTATCTTCGACAACTTTCTATTTATGTTTAATATTGAACAATCTTGACCAATAGTGTCACAAACTGATGAATTATCATGCTATATTCTACAAAGTTGATATGATTTTGATGGTGTTGAATGGGACCATCATCTTGATTGGAATATTTCTTTTAAAAAAAAATTCACAAAGGATAAACTTCTTGATCATGGCCATTCTTAGACAAGTTTCTGGAGGCTAGTACTTGGAGAGAACCCTCTGAAGAAGCAGAAGTATCACTCGCTTTCTGTTGTACTTCCCCATCAAAAAATTTATCCTTCGTGGATTTTCAGCAAAAACATCCAATCAAGGCGGTGGTCTCATTCAACACCATCAAAACTTGTATCAACTTTGTAGAATATATCATGATAATCCATCAATTTGTGACAGTGTTGATCAAGAATCTTGAAGATTCTACAGAAAATGAAAGCTGTCGTAAATAAATCTTTCATATAAATTTAAGCTACATGAGCAGATTTCACGAGAGACACACAGATAGGAAATAGGAAGCATAGCTTTATATGAGAAATGATTCTTCGATACAAAATAAAAAGATAGGAGATGGAGGTGAATTGTTCTCTGAAGGTATGGGCTGTTTGAGCAATGGCCAAGTGTAGATGATAATATAAATATGCAGAGTCACTGTTTATGAAGTCCATCTCTAGTAGGAAATCAGCCTGTACCAAATTCATAATAACCACTAGCTTCGTGACAGCTCCAATCTTTTATAAGATTTCTTTTCCTGTGCAAGTAAAAGTCTGCTGTTGTGTTTGCAGGTTACACTACCCCCTCCTTCTCAAAGTTTGATTCTACTTTTGCAATACCATGAATTGGGAAATAAATAGGTCAGCTTGGGTGGATTTGTCAATTCAATGATCCACTCCATCCGATGACACAAGCTTGCAAGAAAGAATTGTACTGGGACATCTCATCAACCATTTTAGCATAGCAACTTATAATATGCTATCAATTTTTTCATTGAGTTTCCTATCTGCTTGGGATCTTGTTCTGGTGCTTATCTATTTCAGTATTCTACTTTCTATTTTCTGAATACTTGGAGCAAAAGCACTCTATCCAAAACCAATCATGTCTTGAGGGAATATCTTTGTTTTCAAGAGCCATGAGATTTCATTTCATGTAGACTCGTGCATTAGATCTTTAGTTTCGTAATCTTGGAGGACACAGTTTGATACTTTCTTATACTTCTCTATCTCCAACAAAAATTATTGTGGAACAGTCCAGTGGTCAGTAGGTTGATGTGAACTCCAGTTGTCCATTGCTGTTTAGTTGGGTACCCTCCCTCCCTTAAGTATGTAAAGAATATCTGCAGAGAAGAAAAAACTTCAGGAAATAGATAAAATATTTGTGATTTGAAGAGTTTGAGCCAGTCTATGAGTTCTAATTCAATGCCTCCAGAATTCAGATATAGATTTTGATTCATTCTGGCTATAACTTAAGGTATGAGTTCAGTCCATGTTAGTGCTTTTAGTTGGAGTGCATTACTTGTAAACAAGTCAACAATGGAATGAATAATTACTGGAGCTTAACTGTATTAGATTTCAAAATCTATTAATGGCTTCCATGCCAATTGAAAGGCCGTGGACAGTTGCAGTAGCTGTGATAGAAACTGTTATCCTCTCTTGCCTCCTATATATCAACTGATTAATGAATTAGATTTCGAAATATCTCTCCCGGTTAACAAATTTGGTTTTGGTTCTTGGTTTTGTTCCTTTAACCCATGTTAGACTGGCAAGATTATTGCTATATGGTGAACATTCTGGCTCGTTTGGTACAACGGTGGAATATTATCTCATAGGGTGGAATATCCCATGAAAATTAGTAATCCCAACTTTTATGGGATTACTAATCTCACCATTTGTGTAAAAGTTATCCCGCGATTAGCTAATACGTCAAACTAAACATGGGATAAAAGTAATTTCAAACTTTATTTCGGGATTATTACTCTTATCCCATGTACTATACGATTTTTTCCTTATAGCCATTACCCGAAGTCGTGCAAGTGTGCCCACTCCCCAATAAATTTACTTGACGAGGAATACTTTCTCGCAAACAAACACAACCACATAAGCAAATCAGAACACAGGTGTCATCTTAAATTCAATAGTAACATTTCTGGATATGAGAGAAAGAGTCTTTCTGTCTGCTAAGTGCTATCCAATCAATATTTGCAAAACATCCGCCACAAACCAAGGAGTATCTCAAAATCAGATTCAATACATAGTCTTTCCATTTATCCAACAGCCACTTCTTACGAATTCATCGCTGAATCAATCAATTTCTCCAACCTATATTAATGCCCCCCCCCTTCCCCCCCCTCCCCCCACATCTCACCTCACGTCTACAGACATGAGATCCACATATAACATACTTTCACAGATACCCACAAATTTTGAGACCCTTTTAGAGGTGCACCTTTTGCCTTTAGTCTTAATTATATATAGATAGTAAAGTCATAAAACCAACCAAGAAAACAGGGGTCCTATATTTCTTGAGAGGTTTTTTAATCTTATAAGAGAACCTCAAACAAAGTCCATTCATTCAACAAAATCAGTGGGTGTCCTAAAACCATATTTGTTTTGCTCGATCTTTGTTCTTTCGATTACATCATTCTAGATCATAAATCTTGACCAAACCCCAAATCCTTTTCCTTTTATACTAAAACCTACGAGGTTTTAAATCATTCTCTTTGTAATTTCCTGTATTTCATTATTACTAACTCTATCTCATCCTAGAAAATGGACTCCATAGAACTACAAAGAATTTTTCAAATGTTTGATCGTAATGGAGATGGAAATATTACAAAAAAGGAGCTTAGCATCTCGTTACAAAACTTGGGAATACACATTGAGGAAAAAGAACTTGTCCATATGATCGAAAAAATAGACGTAAACGGAGACGGATACGTAGATATTGATGAATTTGGAACATTGTACAAGACTATTATGGATGAGAAGGATGAAGAGGAGGATATGAGAGAAGCTTTTAATGTGTTTGATCAAAATGGTGATGGATATATTACAGTGGAAGAGTTGAAGTCAGTTTTGGGATCACTAGGTTTGAAACAAGGGAAAACTTTAGAAGATTGTAAGAGGATGATAATGAAAGTGGATGTGGATGGTGATGGAATGGTTGATTTCAAGGAATTTAGACAAATGATGAAAGGTGGTGGATTTGCTTCCTTGAGCTCATGAAGTTTATGAAATTAAAAATGAAAAGAAAGAAAAAAAGAAAAGGATATATAACTAGTGCTACCCTTTTTGTATAATGTGGCCTTTGAATGAATCAATGCATGTCATATTTCTTCAATCTTGTGATTAAATGTTTGTTCTACTTTTGATATCTTTTTCTTCTTTTTGTTTCAATCTTTCACGCGATGATATAATATCTTTTCAAGAATTCATAAAATCAATCGTTCAACTAACTATATCTCAATATAAATCAAGTTAGAGTACCTAGTAGCAGACGGGCGGGCTGTGCCTGAATTCAGACCGGACCAGACTCTTTTTTGTTTGAGCTGCTCCCAGGTACGCAAACCGAAGATCTCACTTGTCCTAGACAAGTACGTAGAGATCTTCGTGGGATCGTGGAGGGAGTCTCAATCGATCTTTTATAGGATTCCTTATCACGCCACACATGGAGATTTTAGAGTCGTTCCTACATATCTATCAAGAGAGGGTGGTCGAACGAGTTATATTTTAATGAGTTAAATTTGACACTCCTAACAATCAAAACCATACTTGTTGCACAATATGCTAATGTAAACAAATTGCTCAATAATGTTGCTACAATTTAAACTGCAGCGCTATGAGGTTAGATTCCCAACATTTTCCAATTATGCTATTTGTACCAATTAACTATGTACAAAAGATTGTAGAAAAATGACACTAGGTAACCGCTTTTAAGCACTCCTATTTAAAACTTATTTAGATTTTAAAAATTGTTTAGAGTTATAGCCATTTTTGGCAAACTTCAAATGGTTTATGCATGCTGTTGCTGCTTCTTTTTCTCCATGTGATGGCTTCAAGTTGATGCTGAGGTGGCTAAACTTAAAAACTTCTTAAATTTCGGTTATTTCTTAAATAGGGGTCCTAAAAAACGGCTATTTGTGGACTTTTTCCCAAAAGGTAGTAATGATTTGGGCCTTTAGCAAAAGCCGTACTAGCCCAGCCCATTACCTTGTTCATTTTCTCTCAAAAAGGACTGCTCTGTTCCCCGTCGGACACCAGAAAGAGTGGAAAATGCTAGGAAGAAGTTTTGTTCCGGCGACGATCTGCAAATCACGGCAGCTTCAACATCTCTTCTTCTCCCCCTTCATTTTCCAAACCGTTTTAGCCCGTTCATCTCCTCATCAAACCAGGTATTTCTCCCTCTCTCTCTCTCTCTCTCTCTCTCTCTCTAGTTTGTGTATGTGTGTGTGTGTGTTCTGTTCTCCTATAAATGTTAATTTGAACTCATACATTTACACTGACAAGTGCTTAGCTCGAAGTAATAGTTGTGCTAATCTCATGATATAGTAGTCTTTATAATGCAATATGCAAGGTTTTTGAGAGAGGAGGTACAGTTGAGCCACATTTTAGAGTACAAAAATGTGATCTCGGATTGGTAAATTCGGGTCGGTATTTCTGCACCACTGGAAATTCCGGGGAATCGTCGAATGGCGGTGGAAATGATGTTGTTGCAGTTGAAGAGAGTTCTGGTGAGTTTAAAGAAGATAAAATCAAGAGGAAGAAACTGAAGGGTAAAAGAGAGGTTGTGAAGTGGTTGAAGTTCTTCAGGTGGAAGAAGAAGAAAGAGCTCCAAAGAATGACTGCAGAAGAGAAAATCCTCTTCAAATTGAGCAAGGTAATGTTTTTCTTGTAGCATGTTATCTAGTTTAGTGGAAGTTTTGTAACATGATGTTTGAAATACCATTCTCCTTTTCTTTTGACAACTCCATTTTAAATTGTCTTTTGCATGTTTATTTTCTTTGATCGATCGATAAACCATACTCTGGCCCTGGACTTTGGTCTAGTGGTAAGAGTGTAGCAAGTGATGTATGGTTTGGCACACGTCATGGGTTCAAACTCTAGGATAGACAAAGCTTGGTATTTAAGTGGAGAAACATAGAGGGGTGGGACCTTATTATCTATCGAGTTTCAAACCGTGCGTGCGCCATTGGTTCTTGGGGATCTAACGTTTATCAAAGAAGGAAAAAAAAAGAGAGAGGAAACAATACCTTAATCTCAACCTAATTAAGGTGGGCTACGTGAATCTTCTATGTCTATTCCACTATGTCCAATAGCATTTCATTCCAACACTTGTAAGTATGTATTTCTAAGGCAAATAAGGATTCTATAAACCTAGTGGTTTTCTAACACTCACAGTTATCCCTACACTGACGTTCAAGTCTTGATCGTGCCTAAAAAGAATCACTTGACAAATTTGGTTCTAATGTAAGTTTAACAACGAATGACTCTTGATTTCCCAACTAGTTGATATCACCAATATAGATCTTTTGATTCCATAATGTTCTGTTTTTAGTTTAGGCCGCATTTCTTCCAAGAGATTGTGGGTCTTTTGGTTTATTTTCTTTTTTCTGAATAAAGTTTATGTGAAAGAACTAGTTATTTAGATATGCCTGTTCTAATATGTTGTTTCTCGAATGTATTACTCTTTTCCATTTCCGAACGTAGAAATTATGTGTACCTAATGTACATCTTTGTTGAGGTTGAATAATTTAATGGACTGCTGGTATTAATCTAGTTATGTCAGACGGATATACGAGTTGTGCTGGTTGTGGAGTCATTTGCAAATTTGGAACTGTATTTGCTGTAACTCAAGTCTCTTCTCCTATATGCTTACCAAGATATGTTGAGGACTTAATCACTGTATGTTCAATTGCTCTATGTTAATTTTGGATCCAACAAAATATTTTAATGATGTATGGATGGGGTTTACTGTCCTTTAATGTGTACTTTTAAATACAATTCAAGCTCTTATGAGATGGCAAATTTCATCTTTATAGGCAAGAAAAAAAGAGGAAAGGCTTCTTGAAGCTATGAAGAAAGTTGAGCCCAAGGAGATATCAGAAGCTATTCACGACCCAGAAATATTGACACCAGAAGAACACTTCTACTTTTTGAAAATGGGGGAGAAGTGCAAGAATTATGTACCAGTTGGAAGACGTGGGATATACCAGGGTGTGATCCTTAATATGCATCTACATTGGAAGAAGCACCAAACTCTGAAAGTGGTGGTGAAAACATTCTCTCCAGAGGAGGTTAAGGAAATTGCTGCAGAGCTTGCAAGATTAAGTGGTGGGATCGTTCTTGATATCCAGGATGACAACACCATTATAATGTACAGGGGAAAAAACTACTCCCAACCACCAACCGAGATAATGTCTCCAAGAAGTACTCTTTCTAGGAAAAAGGTTCTCTTACTCGTCTGCTAACTTTTGCATATGCAATGTTTTGGTGTTTGTCCTGAATGACCCCCATCATTTCTTTCTCTCTTATTTGTTGTTGCTCTCCGTGTACAGGCCTTAGATAAATCTAAATACAGAGATTCCTTAAGAGCTGTTAAGAGATACATTCCACGGCTTGAGCAAGATCTCGAGCTCCTCCGATTGCAAGCTGAAAACAAAATAGGTGCTCCTGACAATAATCAAGAGACTGGCTTTGAGAATTTTAGCCATGCACACTGTCCCAACCAGCAAATTGGGGCATCTGATAAGCTCAAACGGCTAATGGTTGAAAATGAAGAACAGGGTGAAGGAGATGATTCCATGGTAGATACAGATATAGGCTCGGCTTCTGAAGATCTTTCAGATATTTTTGAGACGGACTCTGAGGAAGAGCATAAGGGGAAGATTGAAGAACCTCTTTACTTGGATGTGTTCGAAAAGTTTCCAGTGCATGGCAATGGAGATGCACATGATTTTGAGGAGGATTTGCTTCAGATATCTTCTAACTCGAGGAGAGAGAAATCACCAGGTAAAGATGTCGATACACCAGCACTTGATAAGGTTGATAGGATAATTCTGCAAGCTGTATCACTTTTGAAGAAAAGGAGGAGATGAGTAGTGGTCTATTCATTAGCTAAACTTGGAGGCTCTGTCCAGGGATTCCGTCTCCCCAGTGGGGTTCGTTAAGCGAGAGGGATTGTGAGCCGGTTATAGTCTACAGTTTGCAGCAGGTGAGAAGCAGCAATTGCATCCAGGTTCATTATCTGGTTCAGCTCTTGTCCCTATCAACAGAACTCTTAGGACTGAAGTGGAGAAAATGAGCAGTCGCAGCTATTAACTGGACTTCAACAAGAGCCTAGATAAGTGTGATAGAAAATCACATATGAAAAAGTTGTTCTGGGAAACAAAGACGATTACAACATTAGCAATCTAGACTTCTCGCTATGACCAGCAGTGATGGCAACAACGAACTTAAATATCATAGCTATTATATAATACTGGGATCACTCACTGATTAGCTGCAATTCATTCTGGGATTCCTGCACGGCATTACTGTGTTCCAATTGTTGATTCTTCTCTAATCCAGAGTGGAATTTAACATGTTGAGCAGAAAAAAAATACTTTCTAGTACTCTTTCTGTGAATTCTTCAGCGAGGTAGCAGTAGCCTGGTTTCAAGCTCTTGCTGACACCAGAAAATAGTTTTATATAGTTCATTCATCCCTTACGATAATCATCATTTCAAAGTCTTAGTGCCATTTACAGAAGCTCTACCTTTTCACTCTAGACAAGAGAACAAAAACTTGCTCAAATCTGATATTTACATTGTGACTACAATGAATTAATATGATTTGGATCCGAGTACTTCAAGCGTGTTACCAATGTTCTTTCATTTTTCAAAAATGTTTTTACTAATGTCAGAAAATATTTCTTTATGAAGTTAATGGCGCCCATTTCCTTTCTTTTTTCTTCTTTAAACGTGTTTAGTATGTCAATGAAATGTTTTTTCCGTGCAGCTTTGGGTTGTTAAGATCTTATTGAATTATTAGTGTATCACTTATCATATGAATAGGGGATAGTCTGCCATATGCTACTCAATATTTTTTTTTTGTTGAGGAATTGGAATACTTAAAGTCTTTTAACTAGTCCTCTATGCTCGTCCGAGCTTTTGTAGGCCGAAGCAAATGCTTAGATGAGAAGAAGTCACAGCAAAAGTCCTTTCTCGACATGTCACTTTTTTCGAATATGTGCCTTATTAATACTAAGAACCAGTCACGTTACATGCCATAGATATGCCACTTAAGGCATTATGATTGCCAAGTTCAGGCAACTTAGTACATATATTATCCGAAAGTAGTCTGACATAGGAAGTTCCACCTCCATCTACCAAAAAGGTGAGTTTCAACAAAAGAAGGAAGAGCAAAATTTTTGACTTGATTTAGGTTGGACTGCTCGGAAGCTTCCTTCGTAAAAGGTGCAATACTTCGTTTGCTTCCCTAAAATTATGCCTGACTGTTACCTTCTTCAGTTGGAGCACAAAACATCTGCAATCACAAATAATGGTATTATACGTTGGGTAACTATGATCAAAGCATTTGAGCACATCAGTTGAGTCCGTTTCGATTTTCAAAGGTTTCAGCTGGAGATCCCATGCGAATTGAAGGCCATGTTTCAGAGCCATTAGTTCTGCTTGGAGAGGGGTTGCTACATATGTGTAATAATAGAAACCAACAATCCAATCTCCCGAGCTGTTGCGAATTACTCCACCTAGACCATAATGCAACTTCTTAGCTTTGAATGCCCCATCTATGTTAAGTTTGTACCAACCATGAAGGGGCATATGCCATCTTATTCTGATGGCCTTCTTTGTATTTGGGTTTGACTCCTTGACTGTGAGGAATTTGTATTCCATAGCTTGTTGAAAAATGATCTTAGAAGACAGAGCATGGTTAGTATTGTTAAGATTGTTATTGTTTCTATTTATCCAGATATTCCAGATAACAAGAGGAAAAAGATCCTCCCAATCAAGATATTTATGCTTTAACATAAGATTCAAGTTTTTTATTACAAGAAGTCAGTGAGTTATACCATTGAATGAGAGGTGAGTAATGCCTAAATTCTTCCAGAATGCATTAGTTATAGGACAATTAAGGAAAATGTGCATAATGGTCTCATCCTCAATCTTTCACATTGGACAAGTAGCGTCAATATTCATACCAATATGCCTAAGATAAGATCTACATGGTAGTTTGTCATGAAAACGCCTCCACAAGAGAAATTTTATCTTGTTAGGACAGTTGAGATGCCAAATCCAAGTGAAATTCTTGTCAGTTTCCTCATGACTATCAATGAGAGTGTAATATGATTTTACAGTAACCTCCCATTGCTATTAAGTGACCAAATAGGAATGCCAGGAGTATTATCATATTGAATGAGATTTAAGGTCATAATGTTATCAGTAATACAACTGGAGAGGTCAAAAGACAACATAGAAAAATTTCATAAATTCTTCTTCCTTAGATCTCTAATTTTTAGATTGTGATAACTCTTGTTGAGAGGCCCTTGAATGGAATTTCTAAGACAAGGAGTGTTAGGAATCCATCTGATATTCTAAATGTAAATTACAGACCTTTCATTGATAGTCCAAAGGATCCATTTATTACAATAGTACCAGCCTTTTACGATAGCACTCCAAATGAAAGAAGTGTTAACTTTCCTGGCCTTCGTAGCATAAATGAGGCGGATCTACATTCTACATACCGGGTGCTGAAGCACCCATTAACCCCGACGCAAACTCTGTATAATTATATAGAAAATACAGGGAATATTGACATAAAGAACTAGAAAGCACCCATTAAACAAAAAGTCTTATGGGTGTTTTGGTTAAGAGATGAGAATAGAGTGCACAAATATGAAGTGGTTAGGGATCAATTCTTGCCTGAACCAATTTTTTTATATGGCCAGAGAGTGAGCACCCACGACCTTAAAATCCTGGATCCGCCACTGCATAATTAGCAATAAGGAGCCTGGACTAAGGAGAATGAGGAAAGTTTAGTAGTCTCCATGTAAGACCTGTAAGGAAGGATAAATTTTTTGACTTAGCCTTCTTGAGTCCCAAACTCTCATTGGATTTACTACTAGTAATTACCTTCCAACTAAGCAAGTGGAGTTTCTTATTACTACTTTAAGTGCTACCCCATATGATAATTCCTTTGTATTTAATCAATAACATTCAGAGTTTTTTGTGGGAAAAGAATATATTGCATGGCATGATTGGGAATAGTATTGAGAGTCGAGGAGATAGGGGTAGTTCTACCGGCTATGCTTAAACACTTTGATTTCCAATTAGATAATTTGTTGCGCATGTTATCAAGAATGAATTGATAATAAGAGGCTTTTGGCTTCTGTCGCAAAATAGGAAAGCCAAGATATTTACCAAAGTTGTCACTGATTCTCATATTGAACAATTTAGAAATATGCTTGGCAGTGTCATACGGACAATTTTTTGAGAAAATAATTTTGAATTTGGAATAATTTATCTTATGGCCTGATAAGTCATAGAACATATTGAGGCAACTAAGGATAGTGTTGCCTGAGGTATTATTGACTTTAGCCATAAGGGTGAGGTCATCTGCAAAAAAGAGGTAGGAAAATTAAGGACTTCTATTGTTGAGGCATATAGGGTCCCAATTCCTGATATCTACTTGATGACTAATGTATCTAGACAACATTTCCATGCATAGTATAAAGATATATGGAGACATAGGATCGCCCTGCCTTATGCTTCAGCTAGAACTAAAAAAGGCAGTCTTGGTTCCATTTACTAGGATAGAGATATTACTTGTAGTAATACATGTCATGATCAGCTGCTTTGTAATCTTAGGGGGAACTTGAAATGTCTAAGGGTTTGATAAATGAAAGACCACTCAAGCCGATCAAAAGCTTTTTCTAAATCAATTTTAAGGATCAGAAAAGCTTTGGAATCCTTAAAGTGATTGAATTTAAAAAAGCTTTTCCGAATAATGATAGCATTGTCACAAGCCCTTTTATTTTTCAAAAAACTGGCTTAGAAGAGACTAATGATATTATCTAAAAAAAGCTTGATCCTGTTTAGAAATGATTTTAGTAATAATTTTGTAAATAATATTACATAAGCCTATGGGTCTAAAATGTTTTAGGTTGTTAGCATTAGGAATTTTAAGAACGAGACATAAGTAGGTATTGTTGATAGATTCAGGAAAGGATTGCATAGCGAAAACATTGTCGCAAAACTGTAGAACTGATTGTCTCACCACTTTCCAGTATTTTTGAAAGAAGAATGGGTTTAAGCCATCATTTCCTGGATCTTTAAAAGGTTTAAAGGAAAAAATAGCCCTAATGACTTCATTATCTAGTAGGGGATAGTCTAGATAGAAAGAGACTGGGTCATTAAGGATTGTGGATCAATTTTTTTGAAGATGAGAGGTTGTGAATATTTCTGAAAAGCAATTCAAAGTGTGATTCCTCAAGGAGTTGTGCTCATCAATCCATTGACCTGTCATTTTCAAAACAAGTAATATGGTTTCTTCTTTTCCTATTAGCGGCAGTGATATGAAAATTTTTAGTATTAGCATCACCTTCATTAAGCCACATAATTCTAGATCTAAGTTTCCAGCAGTCTTCTTCTAACTTAAGGATGTTATTCTAGTCATACATTAGATCTTATTCCAGTGGCGAATCTAGGATTTTAAGGACATGGGTGCTCACTCTCTGGCCATATGAAAAAATTGACTTATGCAAGAATCGATCCCTAACCACTTCATATTTGTGCACTCTATTCTCACCTCTTAACCAAAGCACCCAAAAAACTTCTTGTTTAATGGGTGCTTGCTAGTTCTTTATATCAGTAATTCCTGTATTTTCTATATAATTATACAGAGTTTGCGTCGGGATTAATGGGTGCTTCAGCACCCGACACAGTTAACGTAGATCCGCCCCTGTCTTGTTCTAATTGTTGAAGAAATCTACTAGTAGGAAATTTAGGAGAATTTTGGATGCCGTTAAAATCTAGCTAAAAGTCTCTTTTTTTTTGTGAAAGAGATCACCAAAAGTTTTTCTTTTCCATTCCAAAATATTGTTTCTAAGAGATCGAGCAGCATTACACCAGTCATTATCTTTCCAACTAGAATTAACCACATTAATGAAATCAGGATGTGAGCACCAAATTGTCTCTGACCTAAAAGGTTTCTCGTAGTTCCCGTTAGGCATAGAGTTCAACTTGATTAACGAAGCTCTATGGTCTGAGTGGGTTTTGAGCAAGTAACTGAGGCTTCAGGGAAAAGATTAGCCCATTTATCATTACAGAATACTCTGTCTAATCGTTCCATAATTAGACTTTTCCTATGATTTGACCAAGTGAATTTACTCCCTTTAAATCCCAAGTCAAAGAGGTTACAATAATTTATGCTGGACCATAGTTTTGTTATGCGGTGCCTTCCTGAGGTTCTTTGGAAGGGCAACGTAAGACTAAGCAATCGATGTCAGTCCGATTGCTGTCCGCCAATTGAGGTTCCCTCCGTACGCTATACTAGATCGTCAGTGCCGTACGGAAAAACCAATATCGTGAGCAACGAGAGAAGTGAGAGCTGTAGAGAAAATTGAGAAAAGAGCTTGTTTGTATAAATGAAAGACTATTACAAAAGCTACGCGGTGTCGAGGAGAGAGATACCAGTACAGAAAAATGTTTGCTTACTGGAGAGAGTTCGAATGCTTGTTCCCCCTAATAATGCTTAAAATAAATAAACCAAAGTTACAAGAGTTGACCTAAGAAAGCTGTAAATTCATACTGAAAGAAAATAAAGTAAATCTATTGTATATTTACAAAGAAAAGGACTTAGTCTTCTACAAAGTAGAAGCAAGTCCGTCAGCAACAACTTTGTCATTCGGCTCAGGGTCCGCGCGCGACGTTGTGGGCATCTGCCTGTGGCTGGACACTGGCGCTGGCGCTGGCTGTCAGTGAGGCGACAGAGGCGCTTGCGCGCTTGTCACTTGGAGCTGCCAAGACCACGGGGCAGACCGTGGCGTTAGGCGTTAGGAGACTTGTCAGGACGCCACGGGGCGCGTCCAAGGGGTCATGAGGCATGGCTGGAAAGTCGCCCATGACAATTTGCATGACCTATTGAGACTAACTGGTTTCCACCAAATTTCTCCTCAGCCATTAAAACATCTAAAATCACCCCCTACTAACCACGGGCCTTTATAGGAGTCATAAATATTTTTCAAGTTCTTCCAAAGTAGATTTCTGTTAGCCTTACTAGTACTAGCGTAAATGGAAGAAAAAAGCCAAGAGTAATGTTTGGGAAGTATCTNCATAAAATTCCTTTACATTAGCGACCAAAGATGGTCGCTAATTTAATTTCTTATTTAATTTAATATTCAACAAAAGCGACCAACTTTGGTCGCTTATAGTACAATTTAATTTCTGATTAAATTTAATATTGAATAGTAGCGACCAACTTCGGTCGCAAACGTCCCCAGAAATTTTTCCATACCTGTGCGACCAACTTTGGTCGCTAAAATTGAACGTGGGTCCAGATTTGCGACCAAAGTTGGTCGCCATTTTCGAATTTTCTTTGACCAGCTTTGTTTGACCAGGCCGGTCAAAATGTTGAACAAAATGGCGACCACTGGGCGACCAATTTCGGTCGCTATTTTATTTAAGTTTTTTTTTCAATTTTTTTTTCTATGTTGGCGACCAAAATTGGTCGCTTTTTGTGGCAGACCAACTTTGGTCGCTAATCTTTGGTCTCTATTTTCCTGATTTCTAGTAGTGTTGCTTGTATAAATGAAAGGCTATTACAAAAGCTACGCAGTGTCGAGGGGGAGAGACACCAGTACAGAAAAATGCTTGCTTGCTAGAAAAAGTTTCGAATGCTTGTTCCCCCTAATAATGCTTAAAATAAATAAACCAAAGTTACAAGAGTTGACCTAAGAAAGCTGTAAATTCATACTGAAAGAAAATAAAGTAAATCTATTGTATATTTACAAAGAAAAGGACTTAGTCTTCTACAAAGTAGAAGCAAGTCCGTCAGCAACAACTTTGTCATTCGGCTCAGGGTCCGCGCGCGACGTTGTGGGCATCTGCCTGTGGCTGGACACTGGCGCTGGCGCTGGCTGTCAGTGAGGCGACAGAGGCGCTTGCGCGCTTGTCACTTGGAGCTGCCAAGACCACGGGGCAGACCGTGGCGTTAGGCGTTAGGAGACTTGTCAGGACGCCACGGGGCGCGTCCAAGGGGTCATGAGGCATGGCTGGAAAGTCGCCCATGACAATTTGCATGACCTATTGAGACTAACTGGTTTCCACCAAATTTCTCCTCAGCCATTAAAACATCTAAAATCACCCCCTACTAACCACGGGCCTTTATAGGAGTCATAAATATTTTTCAAGTTCTTCCAAAGTAG
The DNA here is from genome assembly GCA_002018475.1 of Nicotiana obtusifolia. Taxonomy (NCBI): domain Eukaryota; kingdom Viridiplantae; phylum Streptophyta; class Magnoliopsida; order Solanales; family Solanaceae; genus Nicotiana; species Nicotiana obtusifolia. The sequence goes on along the minus strand of MCJB01048225.1, from coordinate 6,566 downwards.
ATTTCTGTTAGCCTTACTAGTACTAGCGTAAATGGAAGAAAAAAGCCAAGAGTAATGTTTGGGAAGTATCTCGACCGTAGCATGGATTTCCTGATCTCGCCTAATAGAGTTTTGGACAGTTACCATATTGTGATCCCACAGAATAACCATTCCTCCAGATCTTCCTTCTGCGGGGACCTCGATCATGTCTGTAAAATTAAAATCATTAAGAAGGGAGGTGTGGGTAGACATCTTAGTTTCAAGTAAAGTAACCATGCAAGGCCTATGAGTGTCTATCATATCTCTAAAGTTCCTACGGAAGTTCTCATTGTTAGCACCCCTAGTGTTCCAAATGATAATAGTTGTAGCTCTATCATCCTGGGGTTTGGGTTCTGTAGGTTGACACTCCCCTCCTCTCCCATAGGAGAAGATAGGTTTCTCCATTGGCATGGTATTATGATTATTGCCAACTTTCCTACTGTTAAATCTTGTGGTGTCTTTATGTTCATTGTGCACCTGTATAGTGCAATTGGACAACTGAAGACATGCCTCAAGTCGTGCCTCGATTCTCAACCCCCTGTTTGGAGGAGGTATCTCTTCTGGTTCCTCCATTACATTTTTTCTTAGTTCTTGAGCATTGGGTGGTTGAGGGGGCTACGTTTTCACGAGGGCTGGGTTGCTGTTTGTTCTTGAGTCTGTGCCAGGTTGTTCTAGGAATCCCAAGGCATGAGAAGTAAGGAATATTATATATGATCGAAATCGGGCTCGACTATTGCACGACAGATCGGGCTCGGAGTGCGAAGGGTTGAAAATTGATCCCAAGTTTCATCAAAGCAGAACACGAGGCCAGAATGTTCGACATCGAGAACACCGAGCCCGTGATCCGGAATCGATCCTGACCTCGAAAATACTCGAGGGAAGATCGCCGAACCTAAAAAACAGAAAGCCAGAATATCCGTAAAGAGAGGAGCATTGCGCGGGGAATCTCGGCACAAATCAATGGAATCGCTTAATTAGCAAATCAGAAGATTCTTTTACCTTATATAGAGTTGTACCAAACGTAGAATTCTCCGACTATATAAAGGAGATGTCTAATTATTTGTAAGGACACTTTCCTTATCATACAAAAGACAGCTATATATTGGTCTCTTGAATCATTATCTCATTATTTTGTTCCAATTTCAATTATAATCGATCCCTGCCCAAGAAATATCAACTAACGTGGTAATCATTGTTTAGCTCAGGTTGTATGCATTCCTTCATTCGTTACTTAATTTTAATTTCAATTTGATTACTCATCATTTATATCAAATTAGGTCACGTATCCTTAAGATCACGTATAAATTTAATTATTGTTCAATTTTTAGGGTAAACAAATATATTGGCAGGGACCTTCGATCAAAATGGATTGGGGTCCTCGGTAGGAATGGATTGAAGAGAGTAGGAAGGTTCCAAAGGTTCTGTATGTTTTGGATTAGAATTGTGTTCATGTTCGTGGCTAGAGGACTCAAAAGAGTGTTCAAATATTGTACTAGACACTTGGTTAATATCAACCAACACTTGTTCATTGCTAGGATTATCAAGAGATAAGTGTTGTTGAGTTGGAGGGATATTAGCCTTGTAGGAAGTAGTGTCCATATTATCATTATTAAGACTAATAGTCATGTTGTTGTTCCTACTTTGAGAAGCACATTGGTTTGGTCCAAATGATCTTTTAAGCGTAGTATTTTGCATTAGTAGTAGGACTAAGTTTGTGATTGTAGGATCCAGCCACGTGGTTGTTATTCTTATCTTGTGTGTCCTGCCAACTTGACATGCATTGGTTGGTTTCATTAAGTTGGTATTTTCCAAAACAGTGGGCAGTGGGCTGGTCATTAGAAGGTAAGTTAGAATTATTATTTATATGATGATGATCAGAATTAGATGAACTAAAAATATTAGCAGGGATTGAGTGAGATTTCCTTATACCTGTTTCATGTACTGGGAGAGGATCTTTTCCTTTGTATTTTAGTTTTGAGTATTAAGATACTTGTTGGTATTAATTAATACATTCATAAGGATACTATTCTTGACCTTTATGTTTTCTAGGAGTTCTTTATTATTTCAAAAATATCATTTAATCTTTCAATATCATCTCTTAATTTTCCAAGAAATCTTTTAAAAGTTTGTGATACATATATCTAGTGAATTGTGATACATGTATCTAGTTATTTGTGCAAGACTTTTAAATTAATTTTTTGAGTAGTATAAATAGAGATGTAATTGATGATTGTAATCATCTCAAGTGACCTTTTAAGTAGCCTAATACAACTTGGGCATTCTCTAAGAAAAATATTCTCTTTCTATTCTTTCTTATAAATTGGTATCAAGAGCAGTTTTCGTTCTTAATATGGGGTTAGGTGAAGAAAAAAATTATGGCATCTAAAACAAATGATGGTGTTGATTCTTCAGTTGTTCTTACTCCATTTTTTGATGGAAATGACTTTGAATACTGGAAGATAAGAATGAGAACTTATCTGAAAGCTGAAGGTTTGTGGACTATCGTTGCAAATGGTCATGAAGAGCCAGAAGACGATGGTGAACTTTTAGTAGCATAGTTGAAAAATCTTGAGGTTAAGCGTCGTCAAGATGCAAAGGCTTTGAGCAAAATTCAAATAGGAGTCTCAAGAGCATTTTTTGCAAAAATTGCTACTTGTGAGACTGCAAAGCAAGCTTGGGAGTCTCTGGAAGCTGAGGTGTATGGTGACGAAAAGGTACGCACTATCAATCTTCAAACTCTTAGAAGAGAGTTTCAAAATTTGAAGATGATAGAATCTGAAAAAATAGATGAATATTGCACAAGAGTCACGAATATTGTTAATGAAATGAAAAATCATGGTGATGAAAATTTCTGACCAACAAGTTATGGAAAAGATTCTAATAAGTGTCACAAAAGTATGAGTATATTGTTGCTATCACTGAGGAGACGAAAGATCTTTCGAAGCTTTCCATCAAAGAGCTAGTTGAATCGTTTCGTGCACACGAGAAGCGAAGATTTTTTCGTGAGAATCAACCCAAAGAGACGGCTTTCCACTCTAGAACCAATGATAATTCTCAAAATTTCTCAAAGAATCAACAAAAAAAGAAGTATAATCCAAAAAAGAAGCAGGATCGTGATGGCTCTACTAAGAAGGTTGAAGAAAAAGGTGAGAAAAGTACTAGTCTTTTTTGTAAAATTTGTAAAAAGACTAATCATAATGCAGAAAAATGTTGGCACAAAGGAAAGCCCCAATGTAACTTTTGTAAAAAGTTTGGCCATATTGAAAAGGATTGCAGGCACAAGCAACGGGAACAAGCAAATTTCTGTGAAGGAAAGGAGGAAGAAAAGGAAGAAAACCTTTTCTTTGCTTCTCAATCTGATGCTTCGGCAAAAAGCCATGAATGGTATGCTGATAGAGGTTGTACCAATCATATGACTGGAGCCTTAGTTGATGCAAAAGGTAAAGGTACCATTTCGATCAACAGAAAAGGGAACGGTAAGTAAATTCATGATGTTCTTTATGTTCCTGATTTGGAAAAAAATTTGGTTAGTGTTGGTCAGCTCATGGAAAATGGTATTTCTCTTGTGTTTAGAGATAATTGTTGTAGAATTTATGATAAAATTGAGCCAAATCAAGTCATTGTTGAAGTAAAGATGATAAAAAAAAATTTCCTTTACAACTCTATTACAATGCATTCAAAAAATGAAGTTGTAGATGATTCATGGCTTTGGCACAAATGGTTTTGTCACTTGAATTTTCATGGTTTGAAGCTTCTGAAGCAAAAAGACATGGTGCAAGGCCTTCCTGAGATACATACTGAGGTGGATCCATGCGAAAGTTGTATTATGGGAAAGCAACATAGAAAGTCTTTTCCAAAAGGGAAGTCTTGGAGAGCAAGTGTACTTTTGGAACTAATCCATACAGACATTTGTGGACCAATGAAGACTCATCTCTTGGAAGCCAAAGGTACTTTCTAATTTTTATGATGATTTTTCAAGAATAGCTTGGGTTTATTTCTTGAAAGAAAAGTCAGAAACATTTGCTACATTCAAGAGATTTAAAGCCTTTGTTGAGAAGCAAAAAGGCTGCAGCATCAAAACCATTCGCAGTGACAGAGGAGGTGAATACACAAGTCGAGAATTTGAAGAATATTGCAAAAATGAAGGCATTGAGAAGCAACTTACAGCAGGGTACACTCCTTAACAAAATGGTGTATTTGAAAGGAGAAACAGAACCATTTTTGAAATGGCCAGAACAATGATGAATGAGAAAGGGCTGCCAAAATATTTTTGGGCAGAAGCAGTACATACAACAGTGTACATCCTCAATAGGTGCCCAACAAAGGCATTGAAGAACAGGACACCAGTTGAAGTTTGAAGTGGAATGAAACCTTTTGTAAGTCATTTTAAAATTTTCGGGTGTGTTTGTTATGCTCATATACTTGGTGAAAAAAGAATAAAATTGGATGAAAAGAGTCAAAAATGCATATTTCTTAGCTATAGTGACGTGACAAAAGGTTATAGGCTTCTCGATGTCAAAACTAACAAACTTGTTGTTAGTAGAGATGTCATTTTTGATGAAAAACAGCATGGAATTGGAAAGATAAAAAGGTGAGAATACTTCTATCATTTCTTAAAATGTGCCAAGTCAAGAAGAGGATGAGGAAGAGGAAGATGTCCCTCAAGGAGGAGAAATCTCAGATCCAGAAGATGAAGAACCACCTCCAAGAGGAACAAGAATGTTGAGTGACATCTATCAAAGATGCAACTTTGCTTATATTGAGCCAGAAAATTATGAGGAGGTAATAAAGCATGATGTTTGGAAGAAAGACATGGTAGAAGAAATTCAGATGATTGAGAAAAATAATACTTGAGAGCTTGTGGATATATCCAAAGAAAGACAAGTTGTAAGTCTAAAATGGATTTACAAAATCAAACTCAATCAAGAAGGAGAAATTCAAAAGCACAAAGCAAGATTGGTTGCTAGAGGTTTCACGCAAAATCCAGGTATTGATTTCTATGAAACTTTCTCTCCAGTTGCACGTCTTGAGACAATTAGAACCTTGATTGTTGTTGCTGCACAAAAGAAATGGAAGATTTTTCAACTTGATGTTAAGTCTGCATTTCTAAATGGAAAACTTGATGAAGAAATTTATGTAGAGCAACCTCAAGGATTTTTTGTTCAAGGGGGAAAAGAGAAGGTGTACAGGTTAAAAAAGGCTCTTTATGGGCTGAAGCAAGCACCAAGAGCCTGGTACAATGAAATTGATACATACTTTCTGAAAAATAATTTTCAGAGAAGCAAGAGCGAAGCCACTTTGTATGTGAAGCAAGAACATAGTAGCATTATCATTGTTTGCCTCTATGTGGATGATCTGATTTTTACAGGAAATGATATGAAGATGATGCAGAAATTCAAGCAAGATATGATGCAAACCTATGAAATGAGTGATCTTGGGTTGCTATATTATTTCTTGGGCATTGAAGTTTCTCAAGTGGAAGAAGGCATTTTTATTTCTTAGAAGAAGTATACTAAAAGTATTCTTCAAAAATTTAAAATGATGGATTGCAGGTCTGTGGCCATACCATTAGCAGCAAATGAGAAGTTCAGAAAAGATGATGGAGCAAAGAAAGCTAATAGCTCACTTTACAGGAGCTTGATTGGAAGCTTGCTATATCTTACTTCAACAAGACCTGACATTATGTTTGCTGCTAGTTTATTATCCAGATTCATGCAAGAACCAAGCCAAGTGCATTCTGGAGCTGCAAAGCGTGTTCTACGCTACTTGCAAGGAATAATTGATTATGGGATAATGTACAAATTTGATGGAGATTTAGACTTAATTGGCTATTCTGATAGTGACTGGGCTGGAAGTATAGATGACATGAAGAGTGAATCTGGTTATGCTTTCTTATTTGGTTCAAACATTTGTTCTTGGATGTCAAAAAAACAAAGTGTTGTTGCTTAATCCACTGCCGATCTCACCCTCAGACGGACAGACAGTCCGAGCGCACTACTCAAATATTGGAGGATACGCTTCGCGCTTGCATATGGATTTTGGGGGTTCTTGGGATTAGTTCCTGCCGCTTGTAGAGTTTACCTACAACAACAACTATCATTCGAGTATTCAGATGGCTCCCTCTTCAATTGTCTTGATGCATAAGCAATTACATTCCCATGTTGCATCAATACGCACCCCAAACCTATACCTAAGGCATCACAATATACCACATAACCTTCTGTTCCTTCTAGGAGAGTGAGCACTGGCGTGGTTGTTAATCGACTCTTTAGCTCAATATGTCTCAGCAGCTAAGGCTACTTCTCAAGCTATTTGGCTTAGGAGAATTCTTGAAAATATTGGTGAAAAACAAAAAGAAGGGACTATTTTGTATTGTGATAACAAATCAGCGATTGCCATTGCCAAGAATCCGGTCAACCATGAAAGATCGAAGCATATTGCCATCAAGTACCATTTTATCCGAGAAGCACAAGAGAAAGGTGAAATTCAGTTGCATTATTGCCAAACAGGAGAACAACTTGCTGACATCTTCACCAAAGCACTTCCTA
>MCJB01048224.1:34186-49261 GCA_002018475.1 Nicotiana obtusifolia | reverse complement strand
CCTTTGATAAATGTTCTATCATACTCGACTAAAGTAAGTTTTTGATTGCACTCCAAAGGAGTACCAGCTGGCTTTGCTCCTCCTGAGACAAGTTTAGAGATCAACTCCAGGGAATACTTCCTTTGACACATATGTATTCCTCTTTTTGATCTGGCAAATTCAATACCTAAGAAGAATGTTAGTTCCCCTAGATTTTTCATCTTGAAATTCTTCTGAAGATCTTCCCTAGTTTTGACTAACAGATCATTGTTTCTTCATGTGATGATCAAGCCATCCAATATATATTAGAATTACAACTTTGTCACCTCATAGCTTCTGTGTGAAAAGTGAGTAGTCAAAGTGGCTTTGAACAAAGCCCAGTTGCTGTAGAGCTTCAGTCAACTTGAGATTCCACTATCTTGGTGCTTGTTTCAAACCATACAGTGATTTCTGTATTTTGCAGACTTGTTTTGTCTCCCCCTGTCTAGAAAACTCATCTGGAATGGTCATGTAGACCTCTTCTAACAGTTCTCCTTGCAAGAAGGCATTGTGAACATCCATTTGATAGATGAACCAATGTCTAGAAGCTGCCACAACTACTACTGATCACAGTAACTATTTTAGCTACTGGTGAAAATGTTTCTTTTTAGTCCAACCCTGCTTGTTGACTATAACCCATTGCTACCAATCATGCCTTATACCTCTCCATTTCTCATGATGATTTATATTTAACCTTGAACACCCATTTGCAACCAATGGGAGTCTTTCCCTTAGGAAGGTCAACAATGCTCCAGGTGTTGTTTTCTTCTAGTGCTGCAATCTCCAATTTCAATCCACTTTAGATATGCAGCTACTTCTTTGTAACTGGAGGGCTCCATAATAGAGGAGTAGTAGTTTAAGGTAGCCTTATAGGAGTGAGTCAAGTGCTCATAACAGACATAAGATGATAGGGGGTGGACACAATTGAACTTTTTGGTAGTGACAAAATCATGCATCCACAATGGTTGTTTAACAGTTCTAGAGGATTTTCTAACTGTTTCAGGTTGTTGTAGATCAGGTATAGGTAATGAATTGAAGATAGTGGCATAAACTATTGTGCTATCAGGTAGAGCTGGGCATATAGAATGATCCACAACTGTGGAAGGAATTGGAGATGGAAGACTTTCTGTGACTAAGTCTTCTTGAGTAAGTGGAGGAATTGTTATGTTGTCATCTTGTCAAGTGTTGTGTTTGGCAAAGTTTTTGGTAGATCAGGTGAAAGTTCTAACACTGGAAACAGAGGTAGTGTAGAGGGATTAAAGTCCTTGAAAGGAAATAAGTCTTCTCTGAAGACTATATTTCTACTGATAAATAATGATCTGGCATGTAGGTCATAGAGTTTATACCTCTTTTGAGTAGAAGATTACCCCATTAAGGAAGCAAGAATAGCTCTTGGTGACATTTTATCAGTAACACTAGGATTTAATGCATAGGCAAGACAACCAAAGGTTCTCAAATGGACAAGATTAGGAGGATGTGAATGCAGCATTTTAAAGGATGATTTATTCTGTAAGATAGCAGAGGGTAACCTATTGAGTAGATAAACAGTTGTAGCAATACATTCTCCCCAGAACTTCAAAGGTACAACTCCTTGAAACCTTATAGACCTAGCTACATTCAAAATTGACCTATGTTTTCTCTCTATTACACCATTTTGCTGAGGTGTATAGACACAAGAGCTCTGGTACACAATACCATTTTCCTTTATCAACTCATCAAATTGGAGTTAAAAAATTCACAGTCATCGTCTGTTCTCAAAGTTTGAACATTCGAGTAGAATATATTCTTTACTAAAGCCAAAAACTGCTTCATAATAACAAAGGTTTCAGCTTTATTATTCAACAAGAATATCCAGGTATACGTGGAGAAATCATCCACTAGTGTTAGAAAGTATCTCTTACCATTATGTGTAGGTACTCTTTAAGGACCCCAAACATCACCATGTACTAGCTGGAAAGGTTTATTTGAACTAGTAGTGCTGATAGGAAATGAGAGTTTTGACTGTTTTGCCAGTGGACATACAACGCAGTGATGATTTTTATCTAATTTGAACTGTTTCAAGGACTCTATTTTTCTGAGTACATCTGTCACGCCCCGAACCTGGGCCTGGACGTAACATGGCACCCGGTGCATGACTACATGTGTCCGAGCGAACCAACTGGCTGTCTGAATTAACATGTGATATATTAACATACTAACTGTGGAAGATAAACTAGCACATGCTGATATACTGAAAGTCTGAATGATATAAATCAAGTGCGAAAATACTAATATTAATATGAAACATATCTGTAGCCAACATAGCTTAACATGAAAATCATGTGGCTCTATCTAACTGTTACTCTGGTCTATGAAGCCTCTAATGAAGTACTGAAAACACTGACTATCCGTAAATTTCTAAAATACTGTAAAGTAATGATAATGCCCCGAAAGAACTGGGCTCACCCAAATAGCTGGTACGAGAATCCTAGCACTCTGAATCGTCAACCTGTAAATCATTACCTGCATCGTGAGATGCAAGTCCCGGGCAAAAGGGACGTCAGTACATTTGAATTGCACTGGTATGTAAAGCAATTGAAAGAAAGAAATATAAATGCGAAAACTGATACTGAGTTGATAACTGAGAATTGATAATTGATAACTGAAATGATAACTGTTGAAACTGAAACTGAAATGATAACTGATAATTGATAAAGGAAGTAAGGATATGAATACTCCCTCTTCTGAATGATGAACAATCTGTTTATATGAATAAACTACGGCCTCAAGCCCAATATATATGTGCCCAAGCTACAGCCTCAGGCCCAAGTATACGTATAAATAACTACGGCCTCAGGACCAAAAATGCATAAAGCATAAACTACGGCCTCAAGTCCAAATATGCATAATGCATATAAACTAAGGCCTCAGGCCCAAATACAGGTGTTTACCATTCAGGGACTCAAATTCAGGAACTGAGAATCATACTGGAATATGTGATGCTGAAATGTTGAATCATATTGAGTTACATGACACTGGAATACTGAATAGGACTAGACTGAGACATGTATTCTTGAACTGATTATGAGAACTGAAACTTCAATTGTTTATGACATGCTGAGTAATCTAGACTGAGACTCATGGGCATCAAACGCACGTCTATATTGATTACGCACTGAGCTCACAACGTTCAGAATGAAATTCATGAACGAGTTACGAAGCTAGATAATATAAGTGATGCAACTATTCAAGGAACTAGGCTTAACTATATTTCTGAGGCAAGTAGTAACGTCGTAAAAGAAACGTAGTGTAGGGAGAATCATTAACATTCCCAAACATAGAGAGTTAGCCTCACATACCTTAAGTTCCTGGTCTTAAGAGTAATATAACATTCGCCAACTCTTTCAACTTTAATCTATTTCAATACAAGTCAAAGGGATTCCATATTAGCAATAATACTCATGTTTTGGTCACTTAGACATTTCATCAAACAGTTTATGGGCGTAAAGCCTCATAACCCTCACTAATGATGTTTCTACACCCAACAAGCCATTCTCTTGCATTTAGATAAATTTTAAAATCTCAAGTTTCTTATAATTAATATCATTCTTCTTCACCCATAAGATAAACAATACCCTTAACCAATAATCAACAATCAATAACCCAAACATATAATTGTTCATGATTTTCTATCAAAACCATCAACTCATACCTCATGAACATAGAGTCTATAATCATTAATACAATGGTATAATCAATTAGAGGGTGAAGACATTACCTTTTTGAAGTTCAATCCTCTTGAATTCGAGTTCTAGGGTTTTTTCTCTCAACAATGATACCCCAAGCGAATATCTAATAATTTGAAGGGTTTACCCGTATTAATAGGGTGTTGGAGAATTGAAATCAACTTACAATCATCATTGGAACTTACCTTGGATGAGGAGGAACCTTTGAGGAGTTAGGTTCTTGAGAGCTTCCCTTTCTAGAGCAAGTTTTTGTGTATCGGGGTGTGGGGGACGAAGTAGGGCTTTAAAAATGACCCCCCCCCCCCCGATGTGCCCCCGTGCACCTGGAAGCGCATTAGGGCAGTAGCACTGCCACAAGTGCGCGGCCACGCACGAGACCAACTGGGCGCGTATATTGCACCATTGTCCCAGTACAATATACATAACCTTTTGCTCAGAAATCCATTTGGGCTTTACAATATATTGTTGGAAAGATATTTCAAAGGGCTACAACTTTCGTGTTTTGCATTTTTCCAAATTCCTTACACATGTTTACGAAATTTTTTGAGAAGACAGACCTTCCATAAACTTAATTGATTTTATCGAATCTTATGCACCTCACTCTCCGTCTTGATTCCAAAAGAAGTATTTTCACCCATACTCATCCCGCTAGGACTTCATATGTCTAATATGTCACATTAATACTCATTTAATACGTCCACTCCTAGTCCAAATTTATGGAATGTTACATTATCTCCCCCTTGGGATCATTCGCACTCGAATGATTGTCCTGACAGTAACTACAGCTAACTCTGGACTTTAAACGGGTTTGGTGGAAACATGTGAACCCTAAACTTTCATGAACACTTGCATACTAAATTGAATGAATACTTGATTACTGAACTACTGAGATACTGAACTGAATGACTACTGCATTGACTGAATATTGAGCTGATTGAATACCGAAAGACATGGAGATTATAATATATGGTCTGAATGAAAAGGTTAGTTACCTTCAATATTTCTCCAAAACACCTGCGAGCTATCATAGCATAACACAAGCCTCACAGGTCATCATAATGCGCATAACATGAAATATAAACGTGAATACTGGTCTACCATGGATACGTGAATACTAAACTAACATGGACATATGAATATTGAACTGGCACAAATATTTGAGTACTGAACTGACATCAATATCTGAGTACTAAGTTGGCATAAATATCTCAGTATTGGACTAACATATATATCTGAGTATTGAACTGATATGAGTAAATGAGTACTAAACTGACATGAATATCTGAGTATTGAAAACTTGAATGTCATAACATGACACGTGAAGTACTGGGTGTACAGCCCCATATTCTGGTGGCAACTAACTCATAAGCTAATTGACCGATCCTTCGTAGGATCCTATACGGCCCCATGTATCTGGGACTGAGCTTTCCTTCCTTCCCAAATGTTATAACACCTTCCATAGGTGAAACTTTCAAAAATACCCAATCATCAACTTGAAACTCTAGGTCTCTATGTCGCACGTCCTAATAGGACTTTTGGCGGCTCTGAGCAGTCTTCAAATGCTCTTGAATCATTTAACTTTCTCCATAGTCTTATAGACCAAATTTGGTCCCAACAGCTCTGCTTCGCCAACTTCGAACCAACCAATTGGCGATCAACACCGTCGCTCATACAGAGCTTCATACGGTACCATCGTGATGTTAGAATGGTCGTTGTTAATATTAGCAAACTCAATAAGAGGTATATGGTCATCCCAATTACCTTTGAAATCGAGGACATATCCTCAAGTGTTTGAATAATGCACTCTGCCTGGCCATCTCTCTGAGGATGAAAAACATGTGCCTAATCCTTTGTGAAAGGACTTCTACAAGTTCATTGTAAACTGAGCACCACGATATAAAATGATGGACAATGGAGTCCCATGCACTCTGACAATTTCTTGGATATACAACTTGGCATAATCCTCTATTAAATATGTAGTCTTTACTGGTATCACCCAATATAATCATGCGTTCAAAGTGAGCAAGATAATCCTGTTATAAATTCCATATTTACCATCTCCACTCAAAAATATGTGTATTCTATGGTAAAACACTAGGCTTTTTGTTGCTTGATTTTTACTCGCTGATAATTTGGACACTTGGCCACAAAGTCTGTGACGTTCTTTTTCATGTTGTTCCACCAATAAATCTCCTTAAGACCATGATACATCTTTGTGGAACCTAAATAAATAGAATACCTGAAATTCCGGGATTCAGACATAATCCGCTCTTTGAGCCCATATATGTCTGGAACGCATAGTCTGTCTTGGGACCTCAAAGTACCATCATTTCCCCCTTGTCCAAAAGTCATCGTCTTATGCTTGTGTATCCCCTCTTTTAGCTGCGACAAGTAGGGATTATCAAACTATTTGTCCTTCACTTCGGCTACTAAGGAGGAACAAGTCCTATTCTGGACAGTAATTCCACCATCTTCGGAGTCCGAAAGTCAAACTCCTAGCTTGGAAAAGCGGTGAACTTCTTTCACCACAGTTCTCTTGTCTGCCTCAATAATGAGCTATACTTCCCATACTTAATTATCTCTTTAAGGTACTTCCTGAAAATACTTATAGCATTGTTGTGAGCTAAGTCTTTGACCAGTACTCCGGAGATTAGAGTCTCGTGCAATGGCACTACTCTCGTGACACATAACTGGGCATGATTGTATAGTATTTATATCTCATTCTAACTATGCGGGTTTCAAATATCCAACTAGACTTGCTGACGATTTTCACATCTCTCCCTTAGACCAAAGGTTAGGGTCTAGTACTTGCAGACCTTCTCTTTTTGTTGGGATCTGAACAACTTTCCTTATCTTCTGTAATCTTTTGCACTTTACGTCAATGACGACTCCTTTTTCGACTTACTTTTCACCAAGCTTCCTTACTAGGAAAAAGTAGATTACTTACATAAATAGAAAGCAAATATATTCACAACTAACATATACGATCTTAATGATTTAACTTTGCTCACTATGTCAATCTTAATGTACATAACCTTTTGCTCAGAAATCTGTTTGGGCTCCACAATATATTGTTGGAAAGCTATTTCAAAGGGCTACAACTTTCATGTTTTGCATTTTTCAAAATTCCTTACATATGTTTACGAAATTCTTCTAGAAGACAGACCTTCCATAAACTTAGTTGATTTTATCTAATCTTATGCACCTCACTCTCCTGTCTTGATTCCAAAATAATTATTGTCACCCATACTCATCCCTTTAGGATTTCATATGTCTAAGATGTCATATTAATTCTCATTTAATACATCCACACCTAGTCCAAATGTACGGAGTGTTACAACATCTAAAGGAGCATGACCTAGTCTATTATGCCATACAGAGAGTAGAACATTAGCAGACACATAATAGCAAACTTCTTTGTTAGACTTTTGTAGTTGTGATTGTGCTGGTAGTTGAACTTGTGTAGCAGTTGGCTTCAGGTAATACAGGCCACAGTCTTCTCTACCAATCCCCTCACCTGCCCACTGAAAAGGTCCTGGAAGAGACAGAAGTCAGGGAAAAATGCCACACAACATTTCGGTTCCTTTGTCAACTGTGACATAGACAAAAGGTTAAACTTTAAGTCAGGAATATGCAGCACATTTTGTATTTCCTGATCCCTGAATATACTAGATGTCCCTGTGTTTGAAATTGATACCACATTACCAGTTGGTACATGCACTTTTCCACCTTTTAAACTAGACTCTTTGTCCAATTTGTTCAATAAAATAGAATTTGCTACCATGTGGTTAGTAGCTCCAGTTCAATTGCTCAGCTCTAATACCATGTCAAATGAACCGATGAGCGAGAGTGAAACTGGCAGAGTAATAGAGAAAAGAAGAGTTGAAGGAAACTTGGAGAGAAATCTAAGAGATTTTCATTTCTTCTGCTTGCTATAGTAAAGACATATATATATATATATATATATATATATATATATATATATATATATACACACACACACACACATACACATATCAGCTAACTACTTCTTTTAACCGACTAAGCTAACTCCTAACACAAATAACCGACTCATTAGTTAACTAACTAACTGTTACATCAGCTTGCCATGCTCTCAACAATTATATGTAGAATTATGTAGACATAATTTGTTATGAGATGTATAATGACAATGTAGGTCTTTATTTTAGACAAATGGCATATGCATTATATAATCAATGTATAATTATATATACAATAATTATTTTCTGTATATAATTTTTAGTTTTAGTCTGTCTAAAATTGCATGATTATGTATTTGATGTATGTGATTTTTTCGTTTTGTTCGTATAATTTATACTTTTATAATACAATTTTAAACAATGTGAATACATCTTTTGAGATTTGGACCAAAGATCTTGCTGGGTATTTGTGGGGGTTTGGAAACAAACGTGATTCTTGGCTGACATTTTATGGACTTTTTGAGGTTTGGCTACATTATTATAGGGTTATGTGTAGATTAATTTTTAGGGCTAGGCAAAGTTTAAAATGCTAATGGGCTGGCTATTTGCATTTTTTCCCGATGAAATAAGCAGGTCAGGTCGCTATTTGCATACACGACCTACTGGTTTAAGCTTTGCCTCATAAACCTTTTTTAACCCAGAAGCAGATATCTTGGTTTCCCTTATGGTTAACGGACCTTTGTTGAGTGACAAATGTACTATTGACTTGTACTAGTCATGTGCTGAATCAAACTGTAATTTTATGTGATTTATGGCCTAGTCTTTTCCATTCAAAAAGACAAATTACCTAAATATGCAAAATTGGAAGCCGAATTACCATCATTATGGTCAGTTGTACTTAATTGCCTAGCATAGCAAGAATATTACGACATAGCAACTTAAGAGATTAGGGTTCCGTGATTTTAGACTCCAATCCTACCCATTGGTTCTCTCTCACATGCCTCTCTTCCCAACCTGAATTTCTCTTTGTTTAATCCAAATTCTCCATCCCACAAAACATAATTGTATGTTTTGTGTATGTTTATACCATGATTGTATATATTTTGTTAGTAAAATATTGCTAATTTTTGAAATACAGTTTCTTCCGTTAAATAGGGTAATTAGGGCGCTAATTTTGCATCTCTAGGTAAATTTCCTAAAAATTAATGGCACGTTGGATAGTGTGTATACTTCAAATTTTCACATTACTTGTTCAAATAATACAATGCTTGGTATTGGAAGTAACTAGTATTTTAAGTAGATTTTTCTCAACAAAAAAAAAAAAAAAAAAAAAAAAAAAAAAAAAAAAAAAAAAAAAAAAAAAAAAAGATGTATGTACTAAAAACTGAATTAGCTTTGTTAGTATGGATATATAGTTAGCAGTTGTCAGACACCCAAAATTTGCGCATATTTTTAAAAAAAAAATTACTAGAAACATAAAGCAAAACACTACTGTAAGATGCTTTCCGGAAATCTCCAAAGAAAAGGAAGATAATGGAGAAAATTAAATAATGCCAAAGTATGTTAATTAGTTGAAGAAAGCGACTCTAAAGTCAAATATTGGGCGCAGACTTTTAAGAGAGACCAAGGTAGTTAGTTAAAGTGGTTGGGGTTTTAATGGTGATATGTATTTATATCTATTTTTCTTCCCCTAATGCTATAGCAAAACATCTATATAAATACTTTATCTCCTCATAAAATCAAATTAGGACCCGAAATTAGACTTTCTGAATTATTAGGGCCCCCAGGCTACGAATTAGTTGCATCGTCTCAATTACCTATATTTATCAACTACTCTTGGTTTAATACAGTATAGTTTTTCATGCTGAAATTTTATCAACTAATATTTCAATTGGAATTACATGCGACGCGGGTAACCCATAAGCTAGTACGGATACCAAAATAGAAATCGACAAAGCCCTTATGATTATTAGTAGAAAATCTCAGAACTTTAAATTAAATGCAAATTGACATGATTTGAAAATTATATATACGTCCTCCTTAATGTATCAATCTTTAAACGAATGCTTCATTGGCTCTTCGTTATGTTTCTTTCTCCTTACATTTTAGCTCACATTTTTTTCTCCCCCAAGATCTCTTAAAAAGTTTTGTTTCATTCTTATTTGACTAAAAATATAGATCTTGGTTTAACCAATTAGATCTAAATAAAGAGGAATTAATCTTAGTTAACAATAATATCCTAAAGATAAGCCACCCGTGTCAAGGCCAAACAATTAGTATATTTTATCTAGATGGCAATAAATGTAAGCAATGAAAACAATATTCAATGATCCAAAAAGATGGAATATGACATTGAATAGTAATAAATAACAATAATTGACATTTAAGTAAATAAAATGAGTGAGTCACCCGAAAAAGCATGAGATCAGTGGACATTCTTTTTGACAATAAAGAATGATTGATAAGCCCTTGAAAACTTAGGATGTTCTTCGATCTGGTGGAAATGCTAGACAAGAATCTTAGTAAAAAGGTTATTTTTGTATGTTTGCAATAGACCAGATTCTCTCTATAAAGTCAATGTGTTTTTTAAAAATGAGTATCCCATGTCCCCTATCATTGTGTCTCTTTCTATTTACAGGGTATATATTCCTATAAACCCTAATAGTACAAGTGCAAACAATATCCATTAGAATATTCTCTTTAGTGTCCTATCTTGAAACTGGCCGTTAAAACTCTGTCAAGGATGTGCGACCTCGACCTTGATCTTTGATGACTCCTCGATCTTAATCCTTGCTAACTCTTCGACCACGACCTTTATTGTTTTTGAAACCACTTCGACCCTGGGCAGGTCTCTATTAGAGTCGCATCGGTGACACGTGGCGGCCTGTGAATGCCTCATTAATGCTAACACGACTCAATCATATTAAAGATATTTTTTTGACCCATACAATCCTAATTATTATTTGGTGTAGGCATGCAAAACTTATTGAATTTAGATTCAATAAAGTAATTTAGACTATATTTTAATTTTAAGATATGTTGGTCCAAATAAATATTATGGGCTAATATAATTGAATTAATTATATAAGTCCAATATGTATGAATTAAATAAATAAATTTTAATCCATTGGGCTAGCCCATTTACTTGGGCTAAAGTGATGAGCCCATTTCATTAAGCCCAAAATGTCATCTCTCTAGAGGCCCAATTTGGTACCACGTGTCAAATGATGTGGCACGCCAAGTCAAACAAAAGAGCCAATGTGATTATGCCACGTGTCAAAATGACAAGGCATGCCAAGTCAAATTAAAAGACCAATGAAACCGCTCTACATGTACAAGTGACATGTTCTGGCCAATCAAATGCGGCCTTGTCACTCTTCAATATGATTGGTCAGAAAAAGTTTATTCTAATCACAACTCTTCCCTCACACAACTAAAAATAGGGGTCTTCATAACTTAGAAAAGACATCAGAAGTTATAACAAGAAGACACAAGGGAGCTCGTAAAGCAAAGGTCAGAATTCTTTGCAAACTTCAAGTGTTCAAGCATTCAACCACTTCAACACAAATTTCAAGTATTTAAGATCAAGAACGAAGTCAAATCAAATACAAGGCGTCCAAGATCAAGGTTATTTGTTCGTGATAAAATTCGTGGCAACAATCAAAGTATTCACGGTGGATAAATTAAATTCAAATTCAAGATCAAGCTCAAATACCCTTGAATTTATATTGAAAAAGTAGAATTAGAGGAACCATAAAGATCGTAATACTTATATTACTTGAATAAAATACTACAATTGTTATAATATTTTTCGGTCTCGATTATTTTCTTGACACAAATTTTATTGTCTACAATTGGGTAGTCCATGTATATATTGGTTATTTAGTTAAACATCTCGCCTTTGATTAGAATTTGGAAGGAAAGAAAAAACACGTGATTATATTGTAGAATAATTATTTTGGTAGGATAATAATTTCATTCCACTAAATGTGTTTATATAATAATTACAAAGGGGAGATAACATAAGATATAAAGAACTCTACTCTAAGTACATAACATAAAATATAAAGAACTCTACTCTAAGTAGACATCTAGTCTATACGCCCCCTCAAGCTGGACGGCGGTAGGTAAGTCCAAGCTTGGATCGAAGAAGCAAAAACGGAGCACGAGAGAGCGGCTTTGTCAGAGCATCAGCCAACTGATCAGTTGCAGAAACATGAGTCACACGTAGAATACCACGCTGAACTTGTTCCTGAATAAAGTAAAAATCCAGGGCAATATGCTTCATCCGAGAGTGAAAAATAGGATAAGAACACAAGTACGTAGCACCCACGTTATCACAGTATATAACAGGACAAGCAGGGAGAAACACCCGAAGCTCAGTCAACAGAGAACACAACCAACAGAGCTCTGCAGCAGTAGAGGCAACAGATCGGTACTCGGCCTCGGTAGAAGAGCGAGCAACAGTGCGCTGCTTCCGAGAGGCCCAAGAGATGGGGGAGAGGTGCAGGCTGGCGGGGAGATGCTGGAGACGGCGGGCGTGGGAGGTGCTAGAGCATCCATCCATGAGTTGGACAATCCCGCAGCGGGTGTCCTTGGATGCAGCAAGCCTGGCAGCGGCCGCGGTACGGCCTCCGGTGCCTGCGAGAGCCCGAGGAAGAGGCAGCAACTGGCGGGGCTGACTGGGCAGACATGGCCGAGGGAAGTGCGGGGGCAGCAGCCACTAATGCCGAGACAGGGTGAGACGAAAACGTCAAGGACCCCAACGGCTTAAGTTTCAACTCTTCATGTAACAACTTACAAGAACTTATCATTCTTCTTGGAAGCAGACTGCAACTGAATAGTTACTACAAAAGAATGCCTGTAACCTTAAAGTGAGAATATGATTCCCTCATTTCAGTTATTTGTACCTTCAGCCAGGCCGTTACTTCTTCTGACCACCAAGTGATTGGACTTCCACAATGGGAAGCAGAAGTACACCCAGTATACAAGATCTGCTTTCTAATATGACATTTTGTGAAGAGGACATAAATTGTTAAGGAAAGGAAAGATGAGAGTCAGCTTTTGTGATATACAGTTTTGAATAAAATTTTCTGATATGACGTTTTATGAAGTCTGCTATTCAATTATTCATACCTTCAGTCAGCTAGGCATTAGGGGTATGTAAGCCCTAGGATCAAAGCTCATAATGATACCATGTAGAATAATTATTTTGGTAGGATAATAATTTCATTCCACTAGATGTGTTTATATAATAATTACAAAGGGGAGATAACATAAGATATAAAGAACTCTACTCTAAGTACATAACATAAAATAGAAAGAACTCTACTCTAAGTAGACATCTAGTCTATATATATTACTGGCCATACTTCCAAATTCAGTTTCTCATTTTTTTTTGAAAAAAAGAAAAACCATTCAACATTTAATGCGATACTTAGACTATCAAATTTTACCAAATCTAAACTTCGACTTTATATATAAAATTAAAAACACTAAACACACATGTAATCTTCAGTAATTTAAACGGCCCCTTTAAAGTTTTAATAGCATTTTTTTTAGCATGTTTTAATAGCATTATACTAACAACCCGAAGGTTTTTTTAGTTCGTACATCATTAAAATAATAATTTCTAGACCACTGTAGAAATGATAAAGAAATAGTGAGAAAAATAAATAAGCAGTTAAAAAGAGTAAGCAAATATTCCAAAAAAATTTCAAAAAAGACAGCTTAAGGATCCATTAACAATGTATCCAATAACAATATTACGGTCCAAATTCAGTGATTTAAATAACAACATTAAGTTCCAAAATTCGGAAAAGGGTTCAAAATTCGGTGATTTTTAAGAATTCCAGATCAATGGATCTTTCTTATTATCTTATCAATTACCCATTTTGATTCAAAAATAAAAATAAGAGTATGATATAACAATTTTTGTCATTGATCTTATAAATTTCTTTACATAATTTTGCCGATTTCGATTTGAATACTCCCGTCAAGTCGATCAAAAGGCCTTGTTTTGGATACTTACTATAACTTCGATTAATGCTTTCGACTAATTTTTCTGTTGAGTTTAACCATGTGATTTTATAATCACTAATCTGTATAATATATAATTCGTTTAAAGGAAAAATACTTCATACTAAAATAATTGTACGGTAATTAACTCGAGACTTCTAAATAAGTATTTACCATTGAACTAATTTAAGATAGCCAAAACAACGGAAAAGGTCGGCGGCCAGGTAGACCAACCACCGGCCTAGGATGGCGGTACTACATTTGAACCAAATAAGATTGACGTGGAAATTAGGAGGACCACCTCAAATATTCCAGACTGGATGCCGACATTTTTTGGCTGGATTCCATTACTCACCAGACCCCATCTACTATTTCTTTTTTAGCAAAGATAAAGGTTTTGCTTTCAAACTTTCACATCTGATTCTTTCTTCTTGTTTTATAAATTTTTATTCAAAATTTAAGTTGTAGTTGTCCCTTTTAAAGTTTTAATTAAAGTTGCTTAGTTGGCAATCTTTTGCTTTGTTGAGAATCTTCCAAGATGACCTGGACTAGTTAACATCCACCTCCTTAATTTGAAAAATTAACTTTGGCGACTTCATTTTATATTCATGTCTTGTTGAAGAATATTTATTTTGAGAGGTTGCGATTATTCATTTTATTATTATTTAATTATGTGGAGTACACTAACAAGAGAATTTCCCGAGGCTTAAAAAAAACAAGAGAATTCCCGCATTTAGATAATCACCTTCAAAACAATTGGTTTCTATTTTTGAATTCATTCCTAATATTATTTTCAATATACATAATCCTTAAAGATGCTTTTCTCAGCATAATATCCTTTCTAAAGATAACTACTTTACTTGTTCCAAACTGTAAATTCACTTTACTCTTTACTGTTTTTGTAATTTAAATCTTTTAAGCCAACACTCGCACAAGAAAAAGTTACACAGAACTCATTATTACAGTTCTTCGCTAATTTTTTTTCCTAATTTATGCTTATGAAAATTATATGGTTCAACATGTTCACTCAAAAAATATTACATTATCTGTATTTTTAGGTCATGTCCTGATTTCGTGCAAGGACAAGTAAAAAAACATCCTAAACATAGTCCGGTAGTGTCGTCAACAAATAACAATGTGGTTTCTAATTTATAAAAAAAATAATGAAAAAACTACACAGTTATAGCCATTTTTAAAAATAATAATAACTGGCAATATATATTAATATGTAATTTACTCCACCCTCTTTTTCCAAAAGAAAAAGATACGAGAGATGATAAGATCCTTTTGCCTGGCTTTTAGTGAGCAGGCAAACATGCCACAATTGTTATTTGGAGCACATTTCATTTGGATTTCAATTTCATTTATCAGCC
>MCJB01048224.1:0-34166 GCA_002018475.1 Nicotiana obtusifolia | reverse complement strand
CCCTAAAGCCCCCACGCCCCACACAAAACGTCACACTATAGTCTCTACAGTATCAATGCTGGCTTTAAATACAGAAAACCACGTATAAGCCCATTCTTCATTTTCGAGAACATTCCTTAAACCCTTCCTCTTCTCTACTTCTCCTTCCTTAGCTCCACCGTAATCTTTAACTGGTACGTCTCAATTTTCACAATTTTTCTTTCTGTTGATTGATCTCTCTGTTCTCCTTTAAGTTCTTTATCACTGTTTGATGCAACAAAATAAAGTTCTTTATCGCATGTTCCTTCGTCCTATTCTTGCTTAAAATGACTTAGTATCCGTTTTTGAGATTTTCTTTCGTTTTCTGTGCTTGAGGTATCTATAGCTTGCGAGTATTTTGATGTAGATGTTAATACCATGCCTACAAGTATAAAGTTAGAGAAGATACTATCAAGTATCAATTATGCAACTAAGATCAGGATCTGTAAATCAATTGGTGGTAACAAGTAAATAGTCAATGTGTGTCTGTAAGATCTCATGTGGTTGATTTGGGTTATTTTTACGGTGCTAAACGATCTTGAATGAAAGTTACTATCTTTTGAATTTCTTGCTCCTTTCGGCAGGGTAGTTCTGACTTGATCATGAGATTCCGGAGATCAGCTAAATTGAGTCTCAATTTTGTTTAGATTGAGGCGTAGTTGTCGATTGATTGGTCAATATAATTCCATGAGTGTTTATCTATGTGTTCTTCTATTTGTGTGTCTTCTTCTTTTTTGCATAGTACATGCATGGCCTGTCTTCTCCTTGCAAGTATATAGAAAATTTAATTATTCTACCCATACTTCGTTACATCTAGCTCGATTACTAGAATAGTACTTTTGTCATCTTTTCTTACAGTTCTTCGCTAATACCACCTTGTGCCAGGTTTTAAAAGATGGCTGACTCAGAAGATATTCAACCCCTTGTCTGTGATAACGGAACAGGAATGGTTAAGGTTAGATCTTAAACTGTTACGCTTTCCCCTTCAGATGATACTTTAGTCTATCAATAAAAAAAAATTGGTTTTTACCAGAGGCATGTAACTCTTTTGGTCAATTAACTGTAAATTTAGCATAATATTATCTTATATTTTAGTAGGAAAAAAACACAAGTCTTTCGGTCCCCATTGGTTTGAACCGCTAAAGATATTATATGCACCCTTGTAATCAAGTTTTATATTCTGCTTCTGATTGTTGGGAATAAATCGTAATACTTCGCTTAATTAATGTCTCTTTTGACCTATTTACCTGTAGGCTGGATTTGCTGGTGATGATGCTCCAAGGGCTGTTTTTCCTAGTATTGTCGGTCGGCCTCGACACACTGGTGTTATGGTTGGTATGGGTCAAAAAGATGCATATGTTGGTGACGAAGCTCAGTCCAAAAGGGGTATTCTCACCTTGAAGTATCCCATTGAGCATGGAATAGTAAGCAACTGGGACGATATGGAGAAGATCTGGCATCATACCTTTTACAATGAGTTGCGTGTTGCTCCTGAAGAGCATCCTGTGCTACTTACTGAAGCACCCTTGAATCCAAAGGCCAACAGAGAGAAGATGACACAGATCATGTTTGAGACTTTCAATGTGCCTGCCATGTATGTTGCTATTCAAGCTGTGTTGTCCCTATACGCCAGTGGCCGTACAACAGGTGCAGCCTGTGTTGCCATGTATTGATTATTTGACAGTCAGCATATCCATTACGATATTGTTTTAGTTAAAGTTTCAAATGACTCGGACATGGGGAGAAGTCTGCTTGATCTTGACCTCATTGCAGCTTTTAAATTTTATGTATGGTTATCTGATTTGGCACAGCCTGTGATTGTTGCCATATAATGGTATGCTTTGAATCTTCAAGTTTTCCTTTCTAATTATGCTTTTGCCAATCTCAACAGGTATTGTTTTGGATTCCGGCGATGGTGTCTCACATACAGTACCAATTTATGAAGGTTACGCTCTTCCTCATGCAATTCTTCGGTTGGATCTTGCTGGCCGTGACCTTACTGATTGTTTGATGAAAATATTGACTGAAAGAGGTTATTCATTCACCACTAGTGCTGAACGGGAAATTGTCCGTGATGTTAAAGAGAAACTGGCATATGTTGCCCTTGACTATGAGCAAGAATTGGAGACTGCAAAGAGTAGCTCTTCTGTTGAAAAAAGCTATGAGTTACCAGATGGGCAGGTGATTACCATAGGCTCAGAGAGGTTCAGATGTCCAGAAGTTCTATTCCAGCCATCACTTGTTGGAATGGAAGCTGCTGGAATCCACGAAACGACTTACAATTCCATCATGAAGTGCGACGTAGATATCAGAAAGGATCTTTATGGAAATATCGTCCTCAGTGGTGGAACAACAATGTTTCCTGGTATTGCAGATCGTATGAGCAAGGAAATTACTGCTCTTGCTCCCAGCAGCATGAAGATCAAGGTGGTGGCGCCTCCTGAACGCAAGTACAGTGTCTGGATTGGAGGATCTATCTTAGCTTCTCTCAGCACCTTCCAACAGGTAATGCATAATAATGAGTTCTCCTCAAACTCTGATATGGTATAGCTGTATTCCAAAATTTCGTTTGTTGGGATCCTTGCTGATTTTGTTTCTTGAATTACAGATGTGGATAACGAAAGGTGAATATGATGAATCTGGTCCTTCCATTGTTCACCGGAAATGCTTCTAACTTGATAAAGGGAAGAGCTCATCTGCTCATTATCTGCTTCAACAGTTTGGTTGGAGTTCTGGTCAGGCTTTGTTAAAGTTGAATGTTTTGAGTTCATAAAGATGAAGATTAAGTAATGTGTAATAGGGTGTAAGCTTTTAAACCGTACCCTGGTTTCTTAATGTCGTTTGGGTCTTAGTGTACTATTGTTTTTGGTGTTAGAGGTTACCTTTTTTCTCTCCTCTTATAATCTTCATGTTATTCTGGATTTGGTTTTCTGTGTATATTCTTATACTGTGTAATGTCAATTCATGGCTGGCTTTGAAATCTTTGGTATGTGGTGGTCTCTGTTTCCAAGCTTTATAGACATGTGCTCTTAAAACAGACAATTTAGACATAGCAATTTTTATAATAGTAGGAAGTATGGACCGTTAATGCAATTTAAATTGACGTAATGTAGTATTAGCTAAAGTTTGAACGTACTTCTATATATATGACAATGATTTGTGTTTCCCAGTATACTTGGAAGAAAACCACTGCTGCCACTTTTACAATCCTCTGTTCCCAGTAGGCAACCTTTCCCTATTTTAAAAAAAAAAAAAAAAGAAAGAAAGAAAGAGGGGGCATAGATTTAAATTTGGGCTCCACCTGCCAAGTTCTTGTAGATTTGTTTTTGCCACCCACAAGATAGTCCGCAGTCATCTCACACGGGTTTCTCTTCCTTGTAAATAGACCCTGAGATGTTTTTGGGCGTTTTCCACTTCCACCCCAAGAATTTTCACCGATGCGCTAAATCATAAGGTAATGTTTTTGTGGGTAAACTCCTGCGTTCATGGTGGAGGATGAAACATCTAGTGGTTCCAGTGAAATCTAGTGGAGAGATGAATAGGACTTGGTTGCTATGTCACACGGATGTGTTCGAATTTGAGCTGCTTTTGATTTTATTTTTTTTAAAATGTATTTTGAAGAATCCATAGTCATTCTTAGAGCTTTGTTGCCACTGTGTGGCATGGACATGGCACAGCACGGCAGGGCAGCAGATAAGATGGCAGAGAAGACGGTGAAACCTCAAAAGTTTCTGTAGCCAGGACCAGTAACCCTCATGACCTTGAAAGTTGCTGGACTGGAATGTCCAAAGCAATGCAGCAGATATAGTCACCCACTAGCTAAAGATTCTAATATGCCATGGTTGTGCTAAAAGAGGAAGGAACAAGGGGAAGCACTTGAATTTATGGTCCTAGTATCCAGATGATTTCCTTACCTTAAACTAGAGAAGACATGCCCATTATCCTGTGGAGAAGCAGCCATGTGAATCTGAAGGTCAACCAGATTGAATATTGGGATCTCGGAAGGTTGAGACAGGAAATTGAGTGCATGAATCTTGGAGAATAAGTTCTGACAGAAATAAGATAACTGGATATGGATGCACATTCAAGTGAACTGAGAGTGAGCTGGACTTTTGCCATATGCATGCTTCCTACTTCATTGTCTCACTTTGCTTCGGATATGGACTCCTAGTAGATTATTTTCCACTAGAAGTGAATTAACTCGGCTATGTTGGTCTCATGAGATGCACATCAGATTTGCTGTATTAAGAAATGGTGTACCAAATTGCTGCTGGCATAAACTCTTTTTTGGATAGAGCCTCAACAGCATGTGCTTTTCATCGGTATGAATAAAATTTAAGTGCTTAATGCTTTCATGCATATGAAATGATATAGGATTCATAAAACAAATCATCCATGCTCTTGTTTGTTTATCTGATTGATTTCCAGTTACTTATTAAGTTATTGGTTTGTTAAAACATAATGGAGAAGCTGTAAAAGTTACAAGCAAACTTTAGTCTGCCAAAAAAATAAATAAATATATAAAGAAAACTTTTAAATGTAATCATGAGTTTTGGTTTGCTATATTTGAATTACTGTCCGTCGTCTTCACTACTGTGACCTAAACTCGCTGCCTGTACCTCTTTCCCTCTGTCCTCCCCTCTGATCGATTTCTTTTTTCTTAAATGCTGATTAATTGCTCTGCTAAGTTCCTCTTTTAGTGCACTGGAAGATTGCCTGTTCATTCGCTACTGCATACACACTATTCAATGAATCATTAGAGGCACTCCAAGAAATGAAACAGAGAAGATATAAATGAGAAGCAGAACAAGAAAAGAAGTAAAATAATTAAAAGGATCGTGAAGTTCTTGAGGGAAGCTTACTTCATTATACTTGAAGCACATCAATCCCTATGTTGCATCCTGTTGATAAAATTATAAGTTTTAATGTAATGACTAAAGCTCCTAATCGAGATGTCATCACTTGGATGATGATAGTGAACTACAGCAACAGGAAAAAAATATTGAAGCGAACCTCGCCTCCAACCATGAGATTGGGGCTTCAAGTCGCCACACACACACATTTGATGATAGAATATCTTTTTCTTTCCCTTTACACCTTATATCTCTTACAAAGTTATTCATCATTTATATCCGTATCTATTAGTTCTTCTTTATCATGTTCAGATAAATTTGAGGAATGAAAGTTGAGAAAGGTAAACTTAAGAAATGAAAGAAATGTTTGTAAAGGGTATATACACAACGAAATATAAATATATGGGAGAAGCAAAAGGAAAGAGGAATAGCTAATAAAGGCAACAGCTAGGCTACAGTCAATGAAAGCAAGTAGGCATTACTCCTGTCTCTAAAAAATTTATCAAAGGATGATTGTTCAACGCAAAGCATATAATATGATTTATTATTTCTATCCAAGCCTTTTTGCCCACTAGGTCAAAGAGATCTGTAATAAGTTTGATATTTTACGTTCTGTATTTAGCATTCTGCCTTTGTGGTAAAGTGAAGTTGAGAGCAGTTTTATCAACTTGGCTGTGAGTTGATTTAAATGTAGTTTGCCTGGAACCATTCCCTAGGCAATGTTGTTGAGTTCAAAGTTATTTATTTTATTTTTTTCTTGAAAAAACTAGGGAGAGAATCAGTGGTTGAGGGGGCGGAGGAAATTAAGGCTTATATTTTGTCCTTAATCAGCTCTAAAATATTTCCCAGAATGTGTCTGGCATTTATTTTTTCAAAATTATGCTGATTATGCTTCTTGTTTGAACTTGTAAAATACATAACTCCGACTCATTTATGAATTTAGTGAGCGAAAGTGTGAAAGCGTTCTCACTTTAAACCACCTATTACTTCCATCGCCCAGTTGTCAGCAACAACGGCCCTTGTTTTACTAACCTTGTTTCTATATTAAGTTCTCCTCTTCCCTGGGCGATCAAAACAATGTGTTTCAGGAAACGTTCTTAGAGTACTCGCTTAATGCATGTGGCTCTTCCTTACAAGTAAGCAAGAACTTATATTCTAAAGGTTTGAACGATGGTTTTTCTTATTTTATAGTAAATTCATCTTTTTTTGCTTTGTATCTGCATTGGCATGATGTGTTTGAATCAATTCTTTCCGTTTCTTGTTAGTTCTTCATAACTATGAGCGTCTTTTTTGTAGTTGATTGTTTCCATTTAAATAGCCTTGTTTTTTGTAAGTTAAACGTAGCAGGAAAGTCTTATGTACTGTGTGTTATATGTCTACTAGCCTTAGTACTCCTCTTTTCTTGTTGCAGATCTAGTAAAATCCAGAATCCAGTTTTTTGCATCTTTTTGTATGCATGAACTTAATCCCGAGAACTTATCTGTTTATTCTCCGATGAATGAGCAAAATCATATATGATCTGAATTTTTTATTTTTGTTTACTTGCTTTATTAATGGATAGTGATGATTCATATAGCCGATTGCAGCTTGTACGGGGTTGAGATGCAGTTGTTTATTTTATTAATGTTGCAGCTCTACTACTGTGAACATAAATTCATGACCTTGCTTTTTATGGCTCCAGGTTCGTCAGTGGACAGCTGGAGTTGTTCAGGTCAATGCAAGTCAATCACCAACTAACTGATCACCCTAACCAGGGTCCCGTGGTTCTTGGGCAGTATGCTCCAGAAGTGATATCCATTGGTGTAAGCAACATGGAAGACATTGACCAAGAAATACAGTTGCTTGATTCTATCAAACTCAATAGCATCGAGATGCCTGAAGTGTATCATGAGGGTATGAATGATGTGACAGAAGTCTCTGGACATGCTGAAGAGAAGCAGCCAGTATATCATCGTATGAAATGGACAGATGAGATGGTTAAGCTTTTGATTACTGCTGTTTCTTACATCAGAGAAGATGTTTTGTCCAATGGAGTTTTCATCAAGAAGGGTAAATGGAGGGCCATTTCCTGTGTTATGGCTGAAAGAGGTCATCACGTCTCTCCTCAGCAATGTGAGGATAAGTTTAATGATATGAACAAAAAGTTCAAGAGACTAAATGATATACTTGGGAGGGGCACTGCATGTCATGTCGTGGAGAACCCAGCACTTTTAAATATGATGGACCTATCTGACGATTTGAAAGAGGAAATGAAGAAGCTTTTAGGTAGCAAACAGTTGTTCTACCAAGAAATGTGTTCATACAACAATCAGAATAGATTATTCCTTCCCCATGATCAGGAAGTTCAGCAATCTGTGTTGTTGGCTATAAAGGGTAAAGACAAGTGTGGAACCGAAAACGTGTTGCAGGATTTGCCTTTGAAGAGGAAAACAAGTGGAGAAGAAACAGTTTCAAATATGACCCGTGCATCTCTGAATTGTACCACTACAGCATATCCTAATTTGGTGCAGGATATGCCTGCGGAGAGGAAAGTTGGAGGAGAAGAAAGAGAATTCAATATGGCCCATTTATCCCTGAACGGTACCACTACATCAGATCCAAATGTGCTTCATCCTAATAACAATGATATTCACGCTTCTATGAACAATGAGGAGAGAGAAATACAGGATGAGCATATTCCCTCTCGCTTTGTACAGTTGGAAGAACAAAACCTACAAATTCAGGCTCAAATTCTGGAATTGGAGAAGAAGAGGTTCAAGCACATGAAATTCTGCAGTAAGAAGACAAGGAGCTACAAAAGATGATGCTGGATAATGAGGTTATCAAGCTTGAGAATCAGAGGTTGGTACTTGAACTCAAACGCAGTGGAATGCGCCCTTTTGACTGAATCATGTACCAGTGCTGCAGTATATGTGGTCTGTCCTTGTTCTTGATGCACCCTCTGTTAACCTTGGAACATGTATTTTCTCTGCTTGATTGTGTTTGCTTTTTCTCGATGTAGGAAGTGCAAACTTTTAATCTATTCTTGTTCAGCCTTAGGACTGAAGCGTAACCATGTTAGCACTTAATTGGACTATTTTATTTATGATGTGTTTGGTAACTTTCACTTTGTTTCTTGCTATATAAATGCTTTAATTGGCAACTCCTTCCCCCCTGCGAAGTTGTAAAAAGCTTGTTGAGTCATCACAGCCATAATTACCTTTGTTATACTTGGCTGGTGCTAGCATCTAAACTAGTGGTTGTTCTTCTGATGTGGTTATTTTTTAAAATCTTCCAACGTGGTGCTTATTCATTCTCATATGCTGAGTGATGCCTGCTTGGAACTTTGCATTTCTGTCCTAGAAAATTACTGGTCATGATGTATCCAGAGCTGGCCAGAACTGTGTGAACTTGTCAATATAACCGGTGCACTAAGTTATCGTTATGTGCCGAGTCCGGGGAAAGGTTGGACCACAAGGGGCTACTGTATGCAGTCTTACTCTGCATTTCTGCAAGAGACTGTTTTCACGGCTCGAACCCGTGACTTACTAGGCTCATGACAATTCTCCCCTTCTAACTTGTCAATGTAACCACTTTTCTTAAATTTGCTCTCTAGAATTGGGGAGGCCCTGGTATTTTCAAAGTCGTTATTTCATAATGGGGCATTAGCTCTCACTTCTTGTTGTTTAAAGCCTGCCCTGTAGCTGGTTATTGATTGAGAAGGATCCCACGCGAAATGAAAGGAATAACCAAAGAGGTTTTGTATTTAAGAAGATCTTCTATTACACTGGGGAACCGGAGTGAGAATTAACGCACATCTATTGTGTAGGGATTCGGTCGACATTCGGTCGGGCAGGATCTGGGAATATTGATGAACGGACAATATCAAAAGAATTTAAAGAAAAGATTAAGATAAATCCATAATATGAAATGCCCAAGTACAATTATAGATACTTCAAACACAAAATCCACCATATTATAACCCATGCAAGTCCCTATATGTTCCAGTCCCATATATTTGCTACACAATTTTTCCTGGACCCTCAAGTAACCAACAAAAAAGCATATGCATTTATCATTTGAAGCTCTCTTGAGACCATGTCTTGGATTAAACTCTATGTTGATTTCTTTTCAGCCTCTTCTGCAGCAGCTGGTTGTTGAGCATTAGTGTCTTTGTTGGCATCTGATGCTGGAAGTTCCTCCACCTTTGCTTCTTCTGGTTTTTTGTCTGTGGTTTCCGAGCTTTTCTCATGTTTAACTGACTCCTTTTCTACTTCGGTCTGTGCCACTCATTTTCAAAGTATTTTCAAAACCGTATACTCCAAAACTATGAAATATTATAAGCTACTGTACATTCTATAGATCCTCATGTGTTGTAGTCCTTTCTGATTCACGGATGGAAATTTTATGTTTTTATTTTATGTATCAGTATTTGGTAAGATGGAAGTTATTTTTCAATAACAACATACCTACGGTATAATCTCACAAGTGAGACTTGAGGAAGATAGTATGTACACAATTTACCTTTACCTTTTAAAGGTAGAAAGATTGTGTCCGATATTAAATGAAAATTATTTTTTATTTAAAAATATTTTTTATGTTTGATTGTTGAATGAAAAATATTTCTTAAAAAAATATTTGAACATTAATAATGAGTTATCAGAGTGTTGAGGAAATTTATTGGTACTAAAAGTTAATAATGATATCTAACTGATAGTTGAAGAAAGTAATATAAAGCTACACATTACATAAGTATTAAAAAATTGACTTCATCATATCATTTTTTTAAAAAGAAAATGACTCCTATCATACTAAATACGTAACCATTACCTTAAAAATATGGTAATATTCAAAAATCATAATCCTAAAAAAGAAAAATAATGACATACCTCATTGAGAAACGACCCAAGAGAATTGGATTTGTTAATATCCCCGGTCACCTTCTCATCCTCCTTTGGCTTAGCAACATCACCATCTTCCAGCTTCTTTTCTTCATCTTCTCCGTTCACCTCCTTGTCAACGGTCGTCACCTCCGGGGCGGCGGTGGTGGTCTCCTCCTCCTTTGGTTGCTCCGGTAGAGGGGCTGCCTTGGCCTCAGCCTTCAAGTCCTTCGGTGCACTAGCACAAGCTCCCATATTTTTATTTTTAATATTTTTTTTCTCTTGTTTGGAGTTGAAAGGAACTCTTTATGTTCCTCTCACAAACTCAAATAATGCGGATTAGATGTTGGAGAAAGAAAGGTGGAAAATACAATGACTGCAATTGATGAATATTTTCTTGCTCCAAATACGAACAATATATATGGGAAATGAAATTTGTATTTGAGGTAATTCCGCTTTTCTATCTCAGCCGAAGAATGTTTCAAGGAAAGTAGTAATGTTAATTTATGGAATGTTATCAATCACAATCGCCAAAAAGGGCTCTCATTTCCGTGTTTGGACCTCTTTTTTGGTTACAGAGAATAGGAAAATGCGTGTATGTATAACAAAAAAGAGAAGTAAAGAGTGGTGTGACTGTAGAGTAAATGCCATCTTGCATAGGGCAATAAGAATTCTTTACATTGCGCTTTGAATAACCTCTACTATAATACAAAGTCTTTTTTGATAATTGCCGCTATAATCACCGGTTTACAAAATAAAAATAGACTTGCAAGCCGTTGGCATTTATAAATGAAATGACAAACAATATCTTTAATATAATCTTTCAAATATACCATAAGGCAGAGTGCATTTGTGGCCTTTTGTTAATGATAAAAATACTTCAAAAAGGAAAATACAAGTAAGAATGGCCAAACCTTAAGTAACTAGTCCTAGTGAGAGACAAATCCTTTTCCCCTAACAAGCATAAAAAAAGTACGAAGTAGAAAAAATCAAATATAAAAGTAGAGTAGGTATATATACTAACAAGTTCCTTGTACACGTGATAATACAGAAAATTTGAAATGGACATTAGTAAGTAATGTTTGATTTAACTTGTAATTCTTCAATCTAGTAATAATCACTAAATCATTTTTAGTTTGAAAGGCATTGTCACAATGAATAAATTTGAGGAATAATCAATAATCATAATGACACGTAGGGTTGTCCGAGATTTGTTCAATTTATTAAGAAACTGAACTAGAAATAACTTTCTTTTAGTTTCTGATTGGTTTTGCTGATAACGGTGTTTAAGGAAGAGAACTCAAGAAAGTCCTTGGATCGATTCGATCGTTGTCATACATTGCATTCTCCAGCTCGCCGCAGTCCATCATGGCCAACCAAATTTTTGTTAACTTCAAGGTCTGCAATCCAGGTTCTATTGTTCCTCTGTTGTCTTGATATTTTAAGATTGATATTTTAGCATAATTGTATCTCCTTGCGTATCTATTTTGTTCTTGAATCTTTAGTTAGTATTTGCCCTAGCATTGTCAAATTAATTGTATTAGTGATAGATTTGCCTACTTGTTTATATTGTTTTTATACGTGTTTACATTTTTATTTTGAATCTTTATTTCAAATATCCCCTAGTATTTTTGTTCTAGTTTTGCACATTTCTTTGTGAGTTTTAGTGGTAAACTATAGCCCCCTTTAGCTCTTGTATTGTATTCTTCACCTATTTCTCTATCCTTTAGTTGTAGATTATAATTCCTTTGTGTTATTTCTTCCCCTGTTTCTGACCTTTAGTTGTAGATTATAATTCTCTTTAGTTCCTTTATTTTATTTCTTCACCAATTTTGCGACCTTTAGTCATAGATTATATTTCAGTAATTCATTTTATTTTGTTGCTTGCTTTCGAGATAGTGCTTGTGATTTCTAGATTATAGTGGTTTTGGTGAACGATGGTAGGGTAAAGTCTTGTTCTTGGGGGTGCTAGTGGGGGGGAGGGGTGGGGGGCTAAGAGGGTTAAGGGAGCTACTAGGCTGAGAATAGGGTCTTAGAACATAGGAACTTTGAATTGAAAATCTGTAGAGTTAGCAAAGATTTTTGAGAAAGGAAGATTAATAAATAGCTTGTATAAGGTGCGGGATGTGGGCAGGTTCAAACTTTGGTGTTCTGGGAGGGTGGGGTAGGAACGGGTAAGTATCTTGGTTGATAAGGACCTCCATGAGCTAATGGTAGAGTTTAGAAGGGTGAATGACAGACTAATGAGTATTAAGCTAGTTGTTGGAGGTTCTACTTGGAACATAATCAGTGTGTGCGCACCCCAAGCAGGCTTGGATGAGGAAGTCAATAGGCATTTCTGAGAGGATTTGGATGAAATGGTGCGTGGTATCCCGCATGCCGAGAAGCTTTCATAGGAAGAGATTTCAACGGCCACATTGGAGCAACGACTTGGAGGTATGATGATGTGCATGGTGGCTTTGATTTTGGAGATAGAAATGGAGGAGGAATGTCTCTACTGGACTTTGCTAGAGCATTTGATTCCGGAATTCGTTGGCCGAGACTCAGATTGATTATTTACTCTGCAGGAAGGATGATAGAGGTCTTTGCACGGATTACAAAGTCATCTCGAGTAAGAACATCTCGACCTTTCATAGGTTCTTGGTCATGTACCTTGAGATCACGAGGAAGAAGAGGAAGAGGGCGATGTACAGCCAACATAGGATCAAGTGGAGATCCTTGACAGAAGCTAAAATGCAGGAGTTGTGGGTCAAGTTGGTGATTATGGGGGCTTGGAGGAGTAGTGGGGACGCAAGCCCTATGTGGACCACGACTGCATAGTGCATTAGGGAAGCTACAAGAGAGTTTTTAGGGGTCTCAAAGTGTTAATTTGGTGGTCACAAAGGAGACTAGTGGTGGAACGGAGAGGTGCAAAGAAAAGTAGAAACCAAGAAAGCAGCATATCTGAAGCTAGTGAAAAGTGTAAATAGGGAGGAGAAGAGGGCGAATAGGGAGCATTATAAGTTGGCTAAGAAAGAGGCATAGCTAGCAGTTATGGCAGCCAAGACTATAGCTTTTAGCCGTTTGTATGAGGAACTCGAGGGCAGGTGTGAGGATAAGAGGTTGTTCAGGTTAGCCAAGGTGCGAGAAAAAAAGGACCGTGACTTGGACCAAGCAAAGTGCATCAAGGACGAAGAAGGTAGAGTTTTGTTGGATGAGGAGTTTATCAGTTGGAGATGGAAGACCTACTTCCATAGTCTCTTGAACGAGGAGGGGGACAGAAGCATTGTACTGGTTGATTTGGAACTCTCCGGGAGTCGTTGTGGCTTTGGGTATTATAGGCGGATTAGAGTTGATGAAGTTAAGGAGGTTATGCGTAAGATGAGCAGGGGCAAAGCGACCGGCCGAATGAAATTCCGATGGAGTTTTGCAAGAGTGCGGGCAAGGCAGGTTTGGAGTAGCTCACTAGGTTATTTAATGCCATTTTTAGAACAAAGAAGATGCCCGAAGAGTGGAGGTGGAGCACGATGGTTCCTGTATACAAGAACAAATATCCAAAATTGCAATAACTATCCGGGTATCAAGCTGCTTAGCGATACTATGAAAATCTGGGAGAGAGTGGTAGAGCTAAGGGTGAGGAGAAGTGTGTCTATTTCTGAGAGCCAGTTTGGATTTATGCCGGGGCGTTCGACAACAGAAGCCATCCACCTTGTTGGGAGATTGATGGAGCTATTTACGGAGAGAAATAAGGACTTGCACATGGTGCTCATCGACTTAGAAAAGGCATACGATAAAGTTTCGAAGGAGGTTTTGTGGAGATGTTTGGAGGCTAGAGGTTTCCTGTTGCCTACATTAGATTGATTAAGGACATGTATGATGGAGTAAAGACCCGAGTGAGGACAGTGGGTGGGGACTCGTATCATTTTTCGGTTATGATGGGGTTGCATCAGAGGTAGGCACTCAGCCTTTTTTTATTTGCTCTTATGATGGATGTATTGACGCGCCACATCCAAGGGGAGGTGCAGTGGTGCATGCGATTTGCAGATGATATTATATTGATTGACGATACGCCGACCCTAGAATCTAAAGGTTTCAAGTGAGTAGGACCAAGACAGAATACTTGAAGTGTAAGTTCAGTGGCGAGACTCAAGAAGGGGAAGGGGAGGTGAGGCTGGACTCGCAGGTCATCCCTAGGAGAGGAAGTTTTAAGTACCTTGGGTCTATTATTCAGGGGGATGAGGAGATTGATGAAAATGTCACAAATTGTAAGTTCTACAGAGTGGTAGTCAAAGCCAACGATATTGTATAAGGCTGAGTCTTGGCCAGTCAAGATCGTTCATATCCAGAAGATGAAGGTAACAGAGATGAGGATGTTGAGATGGATGTGCGGGCACACCAGGTTAGATAGGATAAGAAATGAGATTATTCGTGACAAGGTGGGTATGGCTCCTATTGAGGACAAGATGCGAGAAGCGCGGCTTAGGTGGTTTGGTTATGTGAGGAGGAGAAGCACAAACGCCCTTGTGAGGAGGTGTGAGCTGATGACAGTGGAGGGCCTGCGGAGAGGTAGAGGTAGGTCAAAGAAGAGGTAGGGAGAGTTGATTAGGCAAGACATGGCGGCTTCAGCTGACCGAGGAAATGACACTTGATAGGAAGGTATGAAGGTCGAGGATTAGGGTAGTAGAATATGTAGTCTAGAGTGTTCATAACAGTAGTATTGGTACTCAGTCTCGTTTTTTATTGGTAGTAGGTTTTTATGACTAACTTTTATATGGTTTTTGATATTGTTCCTTCTTGTCTATATTTCCACTAATGTGATGCTTATGCTTTCCTAAGCCGATGGTTTATTGGAAATATCATGTCTATCCTCACAAGGTAGGGGTAAGGTTTGCGTACACACTATTCTCTCCAGACCCCACAATGTGAGATAATACTGGGTATGTTATTATTCTTGTTGTTGTTGAATAATCAATAAATTTATGTTAAAAATAAAATTTAAGGGACACATTCATTTTTGTTAAATTCATAAAGAGGGACCTGTGGACTGGCCTCGACTTGATTACTTACCTGGTTTCTACCTTTTCCACCTGTGTCTTAGCTCATTCAATCAGGTAAAAATATTAACGCTATAAATATGACAGTTAGGAAATACTTAGCTTTTTGTGCATAAATAGATACGTATTGATCATCTCCATACGTGTATTCTTTTTTCTCGCTTCTTTTGCCCCTAAGTCTCGTGATTTTCTAGAACAAATTTTTACCAAGTACTAGTAGTCACCATTTTCTGTCACCCCCCAAAATCCAAATATCTCTTCTAAACATTTTTCCTATTCAAAATCTTTGAATCTTTGATTTTCATCTTCTCTAGCCTCTTATCTGCATGCAAAACAAGAACGTAAGAGGAAGAGGAGGATTATAAAATTAAACCCTCCTTTTTCTTTCTTGCTTTCTTGTTTTGTCTATCCCTCTTCAAGAAACCATATCATCTTTTTTTGGAAGTGGGAAAGAGCAGAAAGAGATTAGTAATGGCTAGCATGGAAAATATATGCAACGTGGTGCATGAGATGAGGCCTCTTCTGCTTATGATTTTAGGGCAGATAATACTTGCGGGAATGAATATTGTGTTCAAACTTGCCACCAGCGATGGGATGAATTTTAGCATTTTGATCTTTTATCGCTGTCTCTTCGCCTCTGTGTTCATGGTCCCTCTTGCATTCTTCATTGAAAGGTCCAATCTTTAATTCTCAAATTTGTCAGTTAATTGAAACTTTTTCAAATAAATAAAAGGAAAACAGAACTGGGAAATCCTGATTTTTTGGGATTTATCTTTGTATTTTAGCTTGGTAGAGTTTATCTAATGTGTAATATATTCTTGGAGACATGAAATTTATTCTTGCTTTATTGGAATGAAGGTGAAAATCTATTAAAAATCTGATTGAGCTTTGAGTTTCTTACAAATGGTTGTCATTTCTAATTTCAGGGGAAAAAGAGCCAAGCTAACAAAGATGGTTATATTTCAAGGATTTCTTTGTGGTCTACTTGGGCAAGTTGTTCTATCTTTACTACTGATTTCTTCCCCATGCTCTTTTTACACTATTTTCTTTACTGTATAAGCTGATAACCCTGTTTATTCAAAGTCCAGTCGAAAAATGAAACAGTGCTTAGTCATAGATTTCTTGATTTTTTATTTTTGACCGAAAATTATGTAGTCTAATACTATGATTTTTTGCCAAAATTTCTGCAATTTGATAAGAAATTGTAGTGAAGAGGTTTCTGTTGCAGGGGTTCATTAGGACAAAACATGTACTTACAAAGCTTGGTCTACACATCAGCAACTTTTGTGTCAGCAATGTTCAATCTCATTCCTGCCATAACCTTCGTTGTTGCCATCATATTGAGGTATTTTTGTAACGATCCTCGAGTTTAGTTTCATAAATTTCAAAACAAGATGAGGTAGTATAAATATTCTATATTGTCCAGGTTAGAGAAGTTAGGCTTGAAAACACCAGCAGGTAAAGCAAAGGTATTGGGGACACTCGTTTGCATCAGTGGAGCGATGCTCCTAACATTCTACAAAGGGCCGGAAATAAATATGGGGAAAACAAACATTAACCTGTTGCATTCCACACATCATAAGAGAGAAAGTAAACCTGAAGTAGGTGCTCTGCTGGCCCTAGCTGGTTGTACTTGCTATGCATTGTTGTTGATTGTTCAGGTGAGTTAGTGATGAAGAATGATGCTTGGAACTGCTCTTTATTGCTCTGTGTCGTTTCTTTTGTAATGCATAGTTTTTTAAGACAATTTTAACTTAGATTTCTCTACAACCAATTTTAAAAAGCATTTTGTAAAGTTTAGAAGTTATAGATGTTCATTTAGCATTCACGATAAGTCTGGGAGGTAGTTGGTGGAATAGTCGAGACACGCAGTAAATTGGCCGAAACACCACTGTTAGTACAAAAGTTTTGTGATAAGTTAGCTTTGGTTCCAAATGTATTACAATAAAAAAGATGGATGTAATAATGCAATAAACATCAAATATTGAATTTTGATCAATTCAAGGTATGAACTGTTATTCTCTATTAGTTCAAGATGAAGCTGTCAGAACAATGTTTTTAACCAATTTTCTGTATACACAGGCTAAGGCAGCTCAGCGATATCCATGTCCTTACTCATTCACTGCTCTACTGAATGTAATGGCAGCAGTTCAATGTTTTGTTGTTGCAGTAGTTGTTGAAAGAGATTGGAAGGAATGGAAATTGGGGTGGAACGTTCGACTTCTTGCTACAGCATATACAGTATGTACTAATGAGAATAAATCATTTATTTTCTTTGTAAGAATTCGTAGATGAAGTTGAAATTGAAGTTCAGAATAGAACGTGAAGGATGATGTTCTCACACTGTTTTTTTAAAAGCTTTTTCTCACACTGTTGAAGTTGTGTTTCAGGGGATTTTTTGTTCTGGAGTACTTTTTACCATCATCGCATGGGTTGTCCGTATGAAAGGCCCAGTATATGTATCCGTTTTTAACCCTTTGATGCTTGTGATGGTGGCAATTTCTGGATACTTGTTCTTGGAAGAAAAACTATATCTTGGAAGGTATGTGCTTTCATAATAGCATCGCAAGAACTCGTGTTTTTTCCCTTTCCTTCACAGTTTTAAGTCACTTCTAGCCAAAAAAGAAGATGAAAAGACCAGGAAATACTTATTGAGCGAGAACATCGTAATGCTTAGTTCTTAAGTGTTTACATAATCGATAACAAAGTCTAACTAGTTGAGCTTTAATGTTGTACACTGCAGTGTGCTTGGATCAATTGTGATAGTTTGTGGACTATATGTCGTCTTGTGGGGAAAAGATAAAGAAATCAAGAAACTCAGCCAGTTGGTGCCGGATAAAGAAGAGATTGACATAAAATCTTCATCACTTAAAGACAGTAGCCGTGGTGGAAGCAGCAAAAGGGAGGAAAAAGAAGATGAAGGAGAAGAGAATAAGAGGGAATCTCAGGCTGGTTCTGAAATTTTAGGAGGTGTGTACATTTATCACTAAAAGATGAAGGACTGTTATCATCAAAAAGTGATGGAACCAGAAAAGACAATTTATTCTTTATGATCGCCGATAGAGGCAGTTAATGAAGCGGCAGTGTGCAATATTAGCACAAACTAGTTAAAGTTTTGCATTGACTAAATGACATGCTAGAACTAGCCATTTTTTATCATATTGTTCAATCATTATTTCTAAAGTCTTTTTCTTTCTTTTTGGCCAGAAGTGATAATAAAATGTATAGAAAGGAAATGAACAAAATTTAATTGCAATGATAGGCCTCGTTTTGAAAAAGCATACCTTCCCAAGTATAATTGCACTTCCAAGAACTAGATTCTCCTTCAATTTTGATAATTTAACATGGCAATTGCAGGTACATATTTGGTCCTAATTAATGATCTCCCATACTGTAATTTTTACAAAAAACATTTAATTTGCTGTACATAAATCTCTCTTTCTCTACAAGTTAAAAAGACAAATATGTTGAAGAGATCTTCTGGAGGCTTGAGAAAGAGGAAATGGTCAGTGGTTTTTAGAAGAAAAAAACTATAACTAAGCATTGTTTCATAATAATTGTTTCATTATGAAACAATTGTTAGTTATAGGTTTCTTCCAAAATTCGGACAAAAATCATTTGCCGGACACGAATTTCAGTTTGAGTTTTGTAAGTTGAGATTTGAAGCCAGGATCAATATATAGAAAGACGACAAAAGCTATAAGTAAGAACTGTTTCATACTTCAAATGGACTCTGCAGAATTATGTGTCTCAATTTATAGACCTGATGTAGAGACGTTTTAGAATTTCTTTGAGATAAACTCGTGATCAACCCAATCTTTACTTTCTACTATGGATTATTCATTAATACTAATAGAGTGAGCAATCTAATCCGTTTCCAGTAACAGTATTAATAGACATTGGCAAAGAAAACATTTGTTGTTTTAAGAAAAATATACTCTTAGTATTTCTAACAGGGATTTTTACCTTTCTATACAATATTTGAAATTCGCAACTTAATTTTTAATTTAATTACATAGGCATATACAATTTACCAATTACATACATTTTAGAAATTAAATGAGTATCCTTTTATATTAGG
This sequence comes from Nicotiana obtusifolia, assembly GCA_002018475.1. NCBI lineage: Eukaryota > Viridiplantae > Streptophyta > Magnoliopsida > Solanales > Solanaceae > Nicotiana > Nicotiana obtusifolia. Next base: position 15,322 of record MCJB01048224.1, on the reverse strand, counting down.
AATTGAATAAGGAATCAATTTTTCCATCCTTATTCTTCCTCCCTCCTATGCTCTCTCTCCGCGTCTCTCTTTCTCACCTGCGCTCTCTCTCTCTCTCTCTCTCTCTCTCAACTATCATTCTTTGTTTTTTTCCCAATTTTTCTTCCTCTTATGTCCTCTATTTCCTTTCGTGTTGTATATATGTTTAATGGAATTCATCAATGGATTTCAATCGTTTTACTGTAGAGTTTTAACTTAGCAATTTCCTTTCATGTTGCACAATTGGTATTCAAATTGAAATTGTCAATCAATAAATTTTAAATGTGTTTGTCTCTCCACCATTGACAGCCAATTAAAAGATTTGAAGTTTTGAATTCAAATTTGGGTTTTAAAAAATCATTATTTGTTTGGATTGGGTTTTGTTGCAAACAATTGAGAATATTGTTTGGAGTTTATATCTCAATTTTGAGGGTGTTTTGTGAAGATTGGACTTGATTTTGACTGAAGTTAAGAAAAAGACGAACACATGACATACAATATAGTTACGAAATTGTAGTAAAGTTGTAGTATAATTGTACGTAAATTAGTTTCTGTTGTAGTTATATATATATTTTTAATTTTAATATTATATGAAAGTTGAAAAATAGTTGTATAATGTATGAATCGTTGTATAAAATTTGTATTCAAATTATCAATACAATCTTTTTACATAAATTTATTGATATGTATCATAATTGTATTAAGAGAGAAAGTTTTGATTGAAATTTTAGAGAGGAAGAAACACACACTACATACAAAATATTTACAAATAAGATACAAAATATACAAAAAGACATATTGTATAAAATTTGTATGAAAATTGTATTTAAGTTAGTGCTGATTTAAATAGATTTCGGTGATTTGTGATAGATCAGTGTCTTGAGTAAGTTAACCAATCAAGTGAAGCAAAATACTTTACTAGCAACTTAAATTTGTACCAATCCTTAGCGCTTCTATGCAATCACTTAGCCTCGTTCCAAAACAATGACATTGCTCTCTTCAATATCCTTCTCCTGCTACAACCTAACTACCTAAACCATAGCAAGTATAGACATTTATAACAACTTACTCCATGAATAATATATAATGCTTCTTTTATAAGATTATACATAAAATACTGGGGCGTACAATCAGAAGACTTCTCTTTTATCACTTTTAGACCATATGGCAAAAAATAATGCATTTCTCAATAACTCTGCTTCTTTCTGAAGCAAAGGATTTTGATCATTTTAGTGCTAATTTAAATAGGTTTCGTTAATTTGTGATAGATTAGTGTATTGGGTAAGTTAACCAATTAGTGAAGCAGAATACTTTATTAGCCCCGCACGATAGTTATTAACCTCGTAAAATTTTTGGACAAATTTTGATACATATCAACAACTTTATGCAAAAAGATAGTATTGATAACTTAAACACAAATTTTATACAACGATTCATACATTATACAACTATATTTCAACTTTCATACAACATTCAAATACAAATAAATAAATAACTACAACAGAATACAATTTACATACAATTATACTACAACTTTACTAGGTATGTCATGTGTTCTTATTCTTCTTCTTCGAGTTTCAATGTGAAATTTAGCTAAAATCAAACATAATCTTCACCAAACACCCTCAAAATTGAGATATAAACTACAGACTATATTCTCAATTGCTTACAACAACACCCAATCCAAACAAATAATGGTTTTTGAAAACCCACATTCGAATTCAAAGTTTCGAAGCTTTTTAGTGGTTGTTAATGGTGGAGAGTCAAACACCTGAATACTAAAACTCTTTACTGCTCATCGTCGAGGAGGATTTTTACCCAACTCATTTCATCCAACTTTAGACAGCAGTACAATGTTTCGACAAAGCCATTCAATGAAAAAATCAATCACCTTCAAAGAGTTCAATACCAAATATCGCTTATCACTTGTACAAACAATTTTTTGAAATGTTTCTTTCTTTTTTCAATTTTTCCTACATTTCTTGAAAGGGGAACGGACTACTTGTCAAAATCTGTTAGTATATTTTATCTCATATGGTTCTCGCGGTCCTCTGTTTGATTGAATTTGGAAAGGAGAATGCTTATTGAAAGAGGTGTGGGGAGAAAATAGGAAAATGATGTAAGTAAATCCCCTAATTTAAGGCATTAATAATGAATTGTATATAATTTGTAAGTAATTCTTGTTTAAGGCAGATAATATACAAAATTAAAATAATTTTGGTAAGTAAGTTTCAAATATTGTATAGAGGGGAAAACACCCCTTCTACTAATAGCTAGTTAGCTAGTCCGGCTGTGAATGACACAACCTGCTATAGGCCCATGTATGGAGGCCCAAATGTGGCTTGATTCGGCCCAAATACTCGGCCCAGCATGCTATTCCTTTCAATCTCAACATTTAGACATTCGTCTAAGTTCAACGCTATGAAGTCTTTGCGGGAATCTTTTTTACTTTCTTATAAAAAGGATTAGACATTTTAATGTGGAAGATAAGATATGAGTAGGAATAGCTAATCGAATCGTAATTAGTTTGGTATACAGGTCTTTTTGGTATGATAAAAAATAAATTTTTGAAGGAACTATTTTCTTGTGATTGATAGTATTTTGTGTAGAAATGTCTTAGTCGAAGAGCATATTTTTAACCAAAAGGGAAAAAATGATTTTTCTTATTTTTGCATCGTAGTTAATTAACAAATATCTTTAGACATTATTGTGTTCACCTTTACTAACCGAAAATACTATAATCCACCTCTTTTAATCAAATTGTCCAATCGCATATATACTTGTAAAAACCAAATAATCAGCTTTGGTGAAGATCAGACCTATAAAAGTCAAAGGACTTTGAATTGGTCGAAAAAGGGAGAACTTTGAAATGGTCAAAATATAGGTCGATAAGTTTGACTATGAAAGTTAGACAGATCACTTGATTTTGAAGCAAAGTTTGCCACGGCTTTTTCACAAGGGGAGATTCGTACATAAATAAAACGTAAAGAACTGAAACATACAAAATGACCTGTTACGCATTTAATGTTTCACTTCCCATCATAACTCATATACTTCATTACTTCTTGCAAAAAAGTTTGGTGGAACTCTTTTAATTGTAAAGCCTCGAGTTTAAATCTAAAAATAATGGTGTCACTGCTAACTCAAAAACAAGAAATAAAAGAGCTAGTAACGAACAAAAATAATTTTTAGAAATTCGGTTTGCTCATTGAAAAGGAAAAAGAAAAAGAAACGGAAGATCCAATCTAGTCAAAGTATGTTTGGAGTTGAGTTTTGTCAAAGTTACTTTAAATGGTCCAAAATGAAAGTAATATCTTACTGCCAGTTGGCCGATGGAGCACTAATAAAAGCAAGGGCCCCGGATATGTATAAATAATAAGGTTGTCACTAAAGGAAAATGGATATGAACCGTCAGTAATTAAGATGGAGAAGAAGAAAATGAAAATGATAGGAGTGGCAGCCATGGCTATGGTGCTCCTCATCCTCTTATCTGCTAACATTGAGGCTGTCGCTGCTCAAGGCGTCAATTGCTATGACTCTTGCAATACTGCCTGCGTTGGTCTCCCACGTATGCCCCTCATTTCTCCCCCTCCTTTGAATCAGCTATACTAATTGACTACTTCTGTTCGCCAAACTTACATAAATAGAGTGAAATCATTTAGTAATCTCTTATTAGTTTATCTGCTTTTGCTTATCATGAAACTTTTAGAAAAGAAAAGTAGTTCAATGTTTACAGTGTGGTTTTGTTATCTTTTTTCAGCGAGAGAGTACCTGCGTTGCGATCGGAAGTGCCAGATTAGGTGCGGGCCAGGTATGTAATTCTGCCTTTTTCGTTTCCCAGCTTATAGTTTAGTTTATGGGGGATTGGTGGAAATTTTGATTTTTCTCTCCCTTAAACAAAGGTGAGATGAACTTTGCTTCAGGTTAACCAAACACCTCGTTTAGAAAGGTAAGAAAAAATTGTACTCAATAACAACCAACTTACAATTTCATAGTTAAGTATAATCTACCAAACGTTCACTAATTGCTCTTCAGTTTCTATTTAGGTAAGTTAGATTCTCTGCTATTCATCCTTCTCGATATGTCAATTATTGTTTTTTACTATTCCAGAGTATATTCCTATATATTTTGTTTATGTAAAAAGAAAAATCCCCTCATGGATTTGATGGTAGTGGAGATCTGAAATAAAACATATTGAATATATAGGAAGGTCCCATATCTTTTTCAGTTAATTAGAGGTACGCTTAATTTTAGCAAATTACTAATGACCCAAAGTATTTCATTTTAAAATTAAAATGAGAAAAAATAGAAGAAGAGATGGGCTGGATCAATCTAACTTTGGGGCCTTCACAGCGATGGGCCCATATCTGTCCCCAACGGCTGTAGCTTTGATTGGACCGCGCGTTTTGGCCCCTATTAGACCCAAATATTCGCAATGTGTTATGGTTGTACAGTTCGTCTTCAACTTCAGTAACATTCTTTCAGGACAAGTTACATATTTGGCCTATCGCCCAAAAATATTTGTATTCATTAGCTAATATACAAAAATTATATATATATATATATATATGTATATTGTAGGTTATTATTTTTTAGAGCGGTTATACTAGATAGTTTTCCCTTCTTTTTCATACCCTATTGATGTGTTGATTTTTGGAGACTTATCATTACACAAGTAAAAATTAATTTCCTAGGAAGTTTCAGATTCTTATCCGTACAGTCTTCATTTATGTGTTGCCCCGAGTAATCATGTCTCCACATATTTTACCTTGCAGCTTAAATTGGAAATTTAACGTTAGGATTGTTTCGTGGTATTCTCATGCAGATGGCAAAATTGATGCAAACCTGGGCTGAAAGCGCCCAAAAGTAGCAAGCAACCGAGGCTATTATTGTAAGGAGTTACACAATTTTGTGTAATTCACAATAAAATCTTCATAGTTTGAGAAAATAAACTTTAATTGTTACGTCTATGTTTAATTAGTATGAATTTCTATTGTAAGATGTATTGTATGACATGATGGTGAAACTTGATATAATGAAATAAGAGTTACCTTTTTACTGGTTAGGTCAAAATTACCAACTATTTATGAAGTCAAATTATTCTTTGTCATATACCAAGAGATTAGAAATAAGTCGGCAATAAAAAAATAAAAATTAAAAAAAAAAAAAAAAAAGGAAAAGGAGAACTAGCTCTATTTTTTCATTTCGGTTCTTTAACTGAAAAATGATTAGGTTGGTCACGAGTTTGTCTCAAAATGCGGAAATTCCTCAATGTCCTGATTTAAGACAATATAATACTTTGGTCGGAGTAATTATATTTGTTTACTGTAAGATTTCAGAAGATTGCATGTGTACAGAGGATTAGTTAAGTTATAAACAAGTGGTCCCTTGGGGGACATCCGTTAAAAAAGAGATGAGGTGTATAATTTTTATCATTTTCTATTTGGAGTGTAAGAAAAGAGGGAGAAGAAAAATACTAAAGCAATAATTAAAGGTAGTACTTAATAATTTATAACCGACTTTACATAATCACGTGTCGAATTTAGCACAGAGAATCAGTAATGGAGGTTTTGAACTAAAGAGCTTCTTCTTAGCAGAAACAAAATGAATTTCAATACATGTAATAACTCCTACACCACTGTTATATATCGAACTAATCGACTAGCCACTAGGTAATTACTAGCTTCTAGTTATTACACATACACCCATCACTTTAAGTTAACTTTACACTGCTATCCTACTTCACCCTTATTACTCTTTAACACTCCCCTCAATCTCGAGGGTGCGAACACATTGAGCTATCCCAACTTGGAGACTAATATTCATGTTGTTGCCTTCCAAGTCCTTAGGTCAAAATGTATGCCTGTTGCTCCCTGTATTGTATGTACCGTGGCAACACATCTCCCTTTTATATTTTCTCTTTTATGAAATAACAGTCTATTTCAACGTGTTTTGTCCGTTAATGATAGAGTAAATTCTAAACAATCTGAATTGCTGCCTTGTTATCACATAGTAACTCAACTGGTAGCTTCAATTTTATCCCCAGTTCTCCATATAATCTGATCAACCATATTATTTTGACATCACGTAAGCTATACTCCTGTACTCAGCTTCAACTGAGATTTTGGATACTATAGTTTGCTTCTTGGACTTCCACAATATTAAGGATTTCTCATACTTCACTAAATACCCTGTCATTGATCTCCTGGTGTTTAGGCATTTGGGCATGAAGCCCAATCTTCATCATAGTATACCTTGATTTCTTTTACTGGTTTGCTTGACTGTAGCACTCCTAATACAGGTTCTCTCTTGATGTACCTGACAATTCTCATGGCTGTTTCCATATGAGACCTCTTTAGGTGCTGCAGGAACTGGCTCAAAGTTTGGACATCAAAATTTTATCTAGCCTAGTCGTTGTAAAATACAATAACTTACCTATTAGTCTTTGATAAGCTCCAATATCATCCAATGGTTCATCACCTTTGTGTTCAACATGATCATACTATGTATTGGTTAACTTCTTATTGCTCTCCAAAGGAGTCCAAGCAGGTTTTGCTCGCTCTAAGCCTGAATCTGAAATCAGCTGTAGAACATAGTTCCTTTTATTCATAAGTACTCCATGTATAGACCTTGCAAATTCTATCCCTAAGAAAAACTATAGCACTCCCAGGTCCTATATTTTGAAGGCTTGTTGTAGTGTATTATTAGTGTCGCAGACCATCTCATCATCATTCCCAGTAATAAGCAAATCATCAATATAGACTAAAACGACTAGATTTTGCATAGTCGCAGCCCGGAGCTGGGGTTAAACTATCAAACTCTACCCAGAGTAATTGCATCTTCGAACTATATGAAGAGATTGAGTTATTACCTTCGTTAATTGTTGCAATTTCCGTATGGATTTGGAAGATTATCGAACAATTGATCTTATCAAATCGCTCCTTTAGGTCATTCCAAACTTCACTGGCATTTGAGGAATAGACTATGCCACTAAGCAATTCCGGTGAAACACCATTCATTATATATGACAAAATAATTGCGTTGCATCACTCCCAGAGATCTACGATTTGTACCAAAATTTTTCCTTTTGCATGTGTCGTCGATAAACCCTAGCTTATTCTGGTCTAGGACTGCAATCTCATAGCCCCACTCCTTATGAAATATTTTTTTTGGTCCTTGTAATTGGAGAGAGATCAGCAGAGCTCCTGAATTGACATTTGAGTTGAGATATAGTGAGTGATTGTGGCTCATTTTCTCCGCTAGTTCATTGTCGACGACCACCATGGCTGAGATCGTCACAATTCTCTGGTGAAGAAACAAAGACGAATTAACAAATAGAGGAATTACTTCAAATGACCATACTGTTACGCGGCGCCTTCCTAAGGTTCTTTGGAAGGGCGACGTAAGGCTAAGCAATTGTTGTCAGTACGATTGTCGTCCTCCAACTGAGGTCCCCTCCACACGCTAGACTAGATTATCAGTACCGGGCGAAAAAACTAATATCCTGAGCAACGAGAGAATTGAGAGCTCGTAGAAAAAATTGAGAAAAGAGCTTGCTTGTATAAATGAAAGGCTATTACAAAAAGCTACACGGTGTCGAGGGGGCGAGACACCAGTACAGAAAAATGATTGCTTGCTTGATTGTTTGAATGCTTATACACCCCTAATAATGCTTAAAAAAATAAACCTAAGTTACAAGAGTTAACCTATGAAATCTGTAAATGTATACTAAGAGAAAATAATGTAAATATATTACATATTTATAATGAAAAGGACTTAGCCTTCTACAAAGTAGGAGCAAGTCCAGTGGCAGCAACTTTGTCATGAGCATCAGGGTTTGCGCGCGCGTTGCTATCGGCGTGTGCGGCACTATTTGTCTTTGCGGCTGGGCACTGGCGCTTGGATCATGAAGGATGCGCGCGGCATTGTCTGTGCACGTGACATTGTCTATGCGCGCGACGTTGTTGGTGGGGCGACAGAAGCACAGACGCGCTTGTCACTTGGCGCTGCCGAGACCACGGGGCCGACCGTGGTGCTAGGCTTTGAGAGAGTTTCCAAGACACCAAGGGGCGCGTACAAGGGTCATGGGGCGAGGCTGGAAAGCCGCCCATGACATGCTCTCCCACCTGAGTTGGCGCCGTCCTCTGAGCCTTATTTGCATGATGATGATGATTAGTCCCGTATCTGTTGGCTGGGAGGTCTGTTCCCCTCTGTTTTATGGGGTGATGATGATGTTCTGAATGACGCTCCATGTATTTCTGAACTAATTTGCGGCGGCTGAAATGGAACACTGGATGGATTTTCCACCAGTATAGAAGGTTGACCTGGTATGTAGCTTCCCCAAGGCGTTTTTCGATGGACATGGGTCCAATATATGGCTGCAATAGGTGAGGGTCCTTGGCCTTCCCTCCAAATAAGTACCGCTTTGGGACTCTTACCATCACTTTGTCTCCTGTTTGATATTGAGCAAAGCACAGGTTATGTTCAGCATGCCTCGTTGCCTTGTTTTGGGCTTTGACAAGATAGCTCTGCACTATCTGCATGGATTGCTCCCATTCCTTCGAGAAACTGGCAGCATGAGGTGATGTTGGCATGTTTGGTGCATTCACCGTTTGGACCAAGCTTCATTGGTACTGCTTTGGCTTTTCCACTCACTGGCTGAGGTGGTGAGTTGATAGCTTTGACATAGGCCTTGCACTTTTTTACTGCTAGACCAAGGCGCTCTACTTGAGTTGAGGCTAAGTAGTTGTGGGTAGCACCTGTATCTATCATTGCTTGAATGGGCCTGCCATTCACTTTCATGTCAACGAACATGCGGGTCCTCTCTTCTGTGACGGGAGGCCTCTCATCCGTTTTTTCTTTCCCTTTCTTGGCGATCGAGCCGATGATCTTCTTAGGGTTACCAATGCCGGTTCCCGCTAAGGTGTCTAGGATGGAGTCAACAAGTGTGTTGAAGGCTCCTACTTGCTCTGCGCTGTCAGAGTCAGTGTCTGACTCGTCTTCGACAGCCTGATGAGCGTTGATCTTAACATGTGGGCATTCGTTGTTCCAATATTCCCAGCTGCAATGACGGCATTCTGAAGGAGGCTTCCTTCCCTGATTGTTGTTAACTGATGCAACGGTGTTGCTGCTTGATGAAGGAGTCTTAGTTTTGGATGCACTTCGATCTCCCCCATTTCTGCTAGGGCCACCATTGCTAGGTTGGATCCCGTTGTATCCCCCTCGAACAGGTTGTTGGGACCTGTCCCTCAGAGTTTCCAAATGATAATCCCCAAGGCATTCTGCAGCTTGGATTGCCTTGGCCAGGGTATCTACCCTCTGTCATTGCAGCTCTACATGGGCATGGGTTTCAAACCTTCTATAAATGCGAAGAGTTTGTCTTTGTCCCCCATGTCTCGTATGTTTAGCATGAGTCTGGAGAAGTCCCGCACGTACTCCCGCACTGATCTGGTTTGGCAGAGTTCCCGTAGTTTTCTCCGTGCATTGTATTCCACATTCTCAGGGAAGAACTGTAGGCGTATGGCTGCTTTTAGTTCCGCCCATGTCTGGAGGTTGTCTTCACTGGCCTGATGGCTTCATATTTCACTCGCCACCAGAGTTTAGCATCGCCTTGAAGATACATGGCAGCAGTTGCTACCTGTTTTGCTTCGTCTAGTGGACTGACGGCATCGAAGTATTGTTCGATGTCGAATATGAAATTTTCCACTTCTTTGGCATCCCAGGCTTCGTGGTATGGCTTCGGCTCCGGAATTTTCAGTTTTTGTGGCACAGGGGCAATGTTCATGACTCCCACGATGTGGTTGTCGCCTCCTCTGAGCAGGCTTTGAAGGGCAGCATTGACAACATTGAGCTGGCCTGTCAAGTTGTCTATAGTTTGCTGCATGGCACTGATCCTGTCTTCCTCTTATTCACGTTGGGCCAAATCTTGAGCACACTCCTGTTCGAGGTCCTTGAATTTGCCATGAATGCCAGCAACCTCGACGGCTGATGTTTGACGGTCATCCTCAGAGTCCCGACTAATGTTTGCAATGTCATTTTCGGCCTGCCGCATCCAGCGTGTCCAGGTCGTCCAACCTTTGTTCTAGGCTGTTTTTTAAATTAGACACCGTATCTACGATGGGCCGTAGGACGTCAACTGTTTGTTCGAGGATGGTGATCCGATCCCCTTGAGTCAGCATGGTCAGAAATGGTGAAATGGCAACACGTTTCCTCGTCCGATGTTGAGCCTATGCTCTGATACCAACTGTTACGCGGCGCCTTCCTGAGGTTCTTTGGAAGGGCGACGTAAGGCTAAGCAATCGTTGTCAGTACGATTGTCGTCCGCCAACTGAGGTCCCCTCTGCACGCTAGACTAGATTATCCGTGCCGGGCGGGAAAACTAATATCGTGAGCAACAAGAGAATTGAGAGCTCGTAGAGAAAATTGAGAAAAGAGCTTGCTTGTATAAATGAAAGGCTATTACAAAAAGCTACGCGGTGTCGAGGGGGCGAGACACTAGTACGGAAAAATGATTGCTTGCTTGAATGTTTGAATGCTTATACACCCCTAATAATGCTTAAAAAAAATAAACCTAAGTTACAAGAGTTAACCTATGAAATCTGTAAATGCATACTAAGAGAAAATAATGTAAATCTATTACATATTTACAATGAAAAGGACTTAGACTTCTACAAAGTAGGAGCAAGTCCAGTGGCAGCAACTTTGTCATGAGCATCAGGGTCTGGGCGCGAGGCACTATTTGTCTCTGCCTGCGGCTGGACACTGGCGCTTGGATCATGAAGGATGTGCACGGCATTGTTTGTGCACGCGGCATTGTCTGTGCGTGCGGCGCTGTTGGCACTCGCAAGCCGCTGGGCGCCGGCAGGGAGTGTTGGTGGGGCGACAGAGGCACAATCGCGCTTGTCACTTGGCGCTGCCGAGACCACAGGACCGACCGTGGCGCTAGGCTTTGAGAGACTTGCCAGGACGACACGGGGCGCGTCCAAGGAGTCATGGGGCGAGGCTGGAAAGCCGCCCATGACATTATACTCACGGGCGATTAGCTCTTAATAACATGTCGAATTTAGCACGGAGAATCAATAATGGAGGATTTGAGCAAAAGAGCTTCTTCGTCTTAGTTGAAAGAAAAATGAATTTCAGTACATGTAATAACTCCTACACTACTGTTATATACCCAACTAATCCACTAACCACTAGGTAGTTACTAACTTCTAGTTATTACATATACATCCATCATTTTAAGTTAACTTTACACAACTATCCTACTTCGCTCTTACTACCCTTAACATCATGGTCCCTTAATATTTTGTGTGTACTTACATATATGATATAGCTACAAATTTTAAATGGTCATGCAAATCTAATTAGGCGTGTATAAATGAAATAGAATCTACAAACTTAAAATTTTTAAATAATTAAATATATTTTTCAGTCTACTGGAAATTGTATTAACGAACATTTAGTAAATATTTACTTATTGAATGTTTATATCAACTTAATAAATATAAGATATATACATACATACATACATACATATATATATATATATATATATAATATTATCACTAAATTATAGTTGATTAATATATATTCTGCACTTTTTATTTAATCATGATAACTTAGTATAAATTAATCTAAACACCTGGTGCAATTTTTTTTTACTGAGTAACAATTGTTGCGTGGTCTTCTTTGCTTGTTTTATTCCATCACCTCAAGTCTATTTTCTGTTCACACTTCACACTGTCTTATGCTAGTAAAGAATACTCCACTTGAATTATATATTCATTTCACTAAGGATTAAGGAATGAGGGATTTTTCCTTTAGAAGGCCAAACAGAACATTGTTTCGGTGGGAAAAAACATTTCCAAATAAAATAAGTAGTCATTATTTTTATTCTCTAAATAAGGGAGTATTATTGTTGGGTTTTAGATGAATCTGAATCATGATGAGATGCAGGCATGCCTCCTCCTTGTTTAGCTAAAAGCCATTATTCTTCTTACCTGTTCACTACTACGCCCAACTACCCTCTTTATATTTTACCTTTCATTTTCTTTCCTCTCCTTTCCCTTTAATTTCCTCCATTCTTTTTTTTTTCCTGCTAATCACAACCTTCATATCTCCTCTTTCTCCCTTGCATAACTTTTATTAAAAGAAAGATCTTGTTTTTTTTTTTGTTGTTAAAATTTAGTTTTAGAGATAATATAACGAATAACGATAGAATCAAGCTCTTGATGAGTTTGAATTGAGCTTAAATTCGATGATTCATTAGTAGATGTGGATCTTGGATTTAAATTTTATGGGCTCAGCATTTAAAAATTTTGCCATATTTTTAAAATTATAGGTTCATATAGTAATAATTTGTTGCAATTTTGATGAATTTACACAAAAAATTATGTTTTATAATAAAAATTTACGAGTTTATTTGAAAATGATGTCAGAAGACTTCATTAAATCACAATAGTAGAGACAAGTGTTCGTAATTTCTTCCATATTTTCTTAATATGATCTCCTATATTATGTGGCCATATAGATGCGTGCAATTTATAGATAGTAGGTACTTAAAAAAAGTTGGAATACAAGGGATAATAAATTGTAGTAGAAGAGAAGCAAGTGGACTTGTATTCTATCTACCGCAACAAATGCTATTAGTAGTCTTATGTAAGTAATACCACCAAACAGTAGGTATAAAAGGGGGTCGGTTTTAGGTACTTTTAATATCCACGAAGCTTCCGTTGATGGAAATGGAACAATGACTTTGATTCCTAAATATTCATTGGATTTTGTCAAAAGTCAAATGAGCGTATAACAGTAATATTGTTAAATCAAAAGTCTATTCATTAAAAAGCATCCACCGTTTTGTACGTGAATATATATGCATGTGGAACCCTTTTTACCCAAAAGAAAAAAGAAATGGAAATAAAATAAGTGAGCTTGCAATTAGAATCTGAAATGTTTTACTTTGGAATTCTGATAGCTCTATCTTCTCTAGCAAGATCAGCCCTACTTCAACCTCCTAATAAGTATTTATGATAAAACTTAGTAAAAGTATTTTTGCCATTGACTTCGGATCCTTCTTTTTGTCTTTTTGCTTTTTTGCTTTGTCTATTAATTCAGGAGTAGACTCAAAACAAAGGGATTACTTTTTATGAGAATATTCAATTTTACTGACCGGTTTTAGACCGGCCCAGTAGTAAGGGGCCGGGCAGGGTTAGATTGAGATCGGAATCGGTTTGCACCAGGTAAAATTTTGGTACTGACTCAGGTCATTTGGGAACTGGTTAATATTCAATGACTACTTCAAATTTTTTATTTTTTTTATAAAGTTGATTGTTGGCAATGGTCAGTTATCATTTTGACCGTTGCCCAACCGTTTATTTGCAAGAATAGTTATTTTTTGACTTTTTCCAAAAATAACACTTTTATTATTTACTAATTTATTCCTTGAAAAAAATACGAATAGACCTCCCCCCCTCCCCCTTCTTTATTTCTTTATTCATCTCCCAATTCTCAAATTCAAAGTCTCAATTCAAGTTAAATCATGTTTCCTGCTTCTAGAGTGAGCTTTGGAAACACTTTGAGATGGTAGAAGAAAATGAAGAAGTTCGCAAAGTAAAGTGCAAGTATTGTAGTCGAGTCTTAAATGTTCGTCGAAAGTGAGAGGACACAGGCTGTTTAAGGATACATATGAAGAGGTGTCTTGAGAGTTTTCTAGAATTCGTATTTAAGTTGATTTGAGATAATTTAATGTTATTTTAAAATTATTAGACTTGTTTAAGCTTAATCTTTTAGTTTGTTATATTAATTTGAAGAATTTATGTAATGAAAATTTGAAATGAAAGCCTTTAAATTTTGATTCTTACATATCAAGTTATCAACACTCCAATATAAGACTTATATTACAAGTTATATACTTTTTCATGTTCACTGTATTATCTCAAAATTTGTAATGAATTTTTATATATAAGGCTTTTAAAGCCTTTGAAATTTATTCAAACATTCTTTGTATATTTTAGTTTTTGGTGTTTTACATTTTTACTTTGTCATAATATAAATTACGATTGTTATATAAAATACAAAATAAAATAAAAAAACTGACCCGATCCATTAGGCCCGGAATCGTTCCGATTAAACTTAATATTGGGAAAGCTCGAAACCGATAAAGCCGGTAAAAAATAACCGAAAACCGGCCCGATATCGAAATAGACTGATTCCCTTTTCCTCTGCTCGGCCCGCCCGGCAATAATTAAATAAATGAAAAAAATGATAACTCTTCAAATAATAGGCAATTTTGATAAGATTACATGAAAAATTGAGAAAACCATCGTTTCGGGGTGAGCTGATTACAATGTTGAAATATATGATTCTCAAGAAGAAGAAAAAAAATCGATCGCAATTTAGTCTGTCAAGGCAACGCGCAGTACTTATTTTCCTTTTTTTCAATCTATATTATCTTTTTAAGCTCTTGAGTATCCAATTCAAAACAATTGCTTTTCGCATGAAGGATGAAACACTTCAAAAAATTGTTTATGGTTTTCAGTTTTTCATTTAAACGATTAAATATTTGTCCGAATAATCCTGTTAAAAGTGAGCCACCTCTCTAATGCTAATTTTTTAACAATGTATTGTTAAGGCCTCTAAGTATATCCAAATCATTTAAAAATACAACGTCATTTCTTTAGATATCTAAGTTTTGAAGAGTAAATTTCACAATTGGTCATATAATTGCAATTGTTATTCATTAAAGTCATATAACATTATTTTCTCACAAAAAATTATATAACTGTGACTTTTTTCACCAAAGTCATATAACTTTATTTTCTCATACAAAAATCATTAAACTTTCATTGACTCACACAGAAATCATAAAAATTTCACTAACTCACACAAAAATCATAGAGGTCAGAAAATAGATTTTTTGGTAATATTTTTTTATTTTTTATTTTCAGTCTAATAAATAATTGCTCAATCACACACACACACACACACACATATAACATACACATTCTACATATATCTTGGCTAGCAAATACAATTAGTTTGGCATGCCAGTTAATTTTACATTTTTTCCTTAAAATAGGAATGACCAAACCTAGCCTAACCCAATACTAAAAGAATTCTTCCCCCATAAAAAACGTAATTCAGATTGCACTAGATCTGACAAAAAAATAAAGAAATAAAAGTATAATTAGAGAGCACTTGAAATAAAAATGCTATCATTTTGGATAAAGATCTTGGAAAGAAAAATAAAAGATAGAAGTGTTATGTTTTGAAGGATTACTATTCACTTTTAATATATATATATATA
>MCJB01048223.1:0-49272 GCA_002018475.1 Nicotiana obtusifolia | reverse complement strand
TTAGTATTTCTACATCATAGAAGACTAAGTTCCTTTCATTGTAAATATAGAATAGGTTTACTGTTTTATATTCATTGTGCTCCTAGAGCTCGCATTAGGTCTACTCATGTAATTTGGGTTTTTATTTTTTAAGCATTATTAGGGGGGTATCAGCATTCAAACATTTTCAGCAAGCATTCAATTCTCTGTACTGGTGTCTTCGCCCCCTCGACACCGCATTAGCTTTGTAATAGCTTTTTCATCATCAATACAATCATCATCAAAAATCCAACCAAAGCTTCCGCTGCTCTCATTTCTCTTGTTGCCTACGAATTGGTTTTCCCGCACGGCACTGACAATCTAGTCTAGCGTGCGGAGGGGACCTCAGTTGGCGGACGGCAATCGTACTGACATCGATTGCCTAGCCTTACGCTACCCTTCCAAAGCATCTCAGGAAGGCGTCGCGTAATGGTACGGTCGGTGGTATGGAGGCGCAGACCTTTCTACCTGGTGCAAAAGGTCGTTGGAGTGTATCCCACGGGGAAATTTGTATATGTGTGACATGTTAGTTACCTGATTGTTAAGGATTGAAATCAAGTATGGAGATTCCGGTACTGTAGCTAATGTGAGATTTTATGCCTGAAAGGCGCTCTACTCCTTGGTTGTGGACTGTGGGAGTTTGTTCCGGATTGGACGATTGTTGTTCGTGTGTGTCATGAATAGGGTTATTGGGATCCTTGGAAGGTTATTAGCCCAGTATGGGATAAGCGAAATCGGCTTGAGGTCCGCTAGTAGATTTACATCAGATTAGATGTGTTCATTCGTCATAGCATTTCTTACAGAGGAGTGTTCGGGCGTTGAATATTATTTTCGTCGTCAGCTATTCCATGTAATACTCTATTGTGCCCTGTGGGTTGTGAGACGGCTTGATTATTCGCACAAGTGTTATGGTCCCGAGTAGCTAGTGGTACTATATGAGCAGGATAGCTCTCGAGATGCAGGCCACTTATTGCACCTTAGTCATGGTTGGGTTTTGTAACATATGGCGCTATCCATCTCCCCAGGGTTGTATTTTCACACTTGGCGTGCTAGTGGTCGATATTCGGGTATTTCGTAGGTATAAGCATTATGGCTTGATGGGTATTTCCTTATTTATTGTTATGTGTGGATTGGGTGACACGCCACCATAGGTATGTTGTTTGGATCGGGTTGCACGTCCCAATGGTATCATGTGTAGATCGGGTTGCACGCCGCAACGGTGGGATGTTGAGTATGGTTCCCTATATCTACTTCTGTGTATTTTGTTTCTCATTCTCTTAGAAGGGTTCATAGCATCTGTTCGATCATTTTATTCGTTACGGGGGCTGGGTAGTTCTTTTCTAGAGTTTGTTTTTCGTTATGTATCACATTCGAGTTTGTATCTTGTTGGCGTATTGATAGCTTCATATGAGGTTTTTGGTAGTGCTTGAGATGGCTTGTTGTCTGAGCAACTTGTACTGGGTGAGACGAGGTTATTGGACCTGGGATCAGTGTGATCGGAGTTATGTAGGATATATTAAAGAGCAAATGTCGTTATTCAGTTCAGAATGAGGTAATGGTTCTTGTCAGGAGGATAGACTCCATGATTTATTGATTTGGTTTGGTGGTTATGAGTTTTTACACATCTCTTTCGTCATGGCATTATTGCGAGAGTTTGAACAGGGCTTACATGTGTTATGAGCCGTATTGTGGGCATTGGATTCATGGAATTGCATCTATTGTTGTCAGATAATGTTATTATGGTCAAGCGACTTATGTGGTGCATGGTGTGATTTCAATGGAGGAGCATGGTCATGTTGGGTGTAGTGTGTAGGGATTTATACAATGTTCGTATATTAGAATCAGTTCTCGTAGAGAATTTCAGATGTTAGAATGTGGTTCCAAGGATTGTGGACTAAGGTAGCCTTGAACCAACCACTGAAAACGAACTTGGGAGCTTTTTGTGTGTATGTTTTAGCTTGAGGGAATATATGGGGTTGAACTCGGACCGCTTGCATATGGACAAATCGGACCCTAGTTTATACGGTTGGTATCGATCGTAATTACTGTTCGGTAAATCAAGGTCAAGATATCAAAGATCGAAGAGCGAGACCGAATAACCTCGAAGCAGGAATATCGAGGTATCAAAGATCGAAGGTCGAGACCGCACAACATCGAATCAGAACACGAAGCCATGATGCCCGAGATGAGTTTGTCGAGCTCGATCATGAGAAATGTCCTAGGGTAAGTTATCAGATCTGCGTAACGAAAGGACCGGAAATCCCGTGATATGTAAATATCTCGGCAGGAATCACGGCATCAATCAACAAGACCGTTGAAATCCGTAAATTAAGGAATATTTTACCTTGTAAACAGATCTTGCCTTGTATAAGAGATTATCCCCCCTTTATATAAAGGGGCAATGTAATTGTAAAAGGCATCTCACAAAACAATTATCAAAATATAGAAAAAAAGTCTGCTTTATTATCTCGTTATTTGTTTGGTTCATACTTGTTCATCTTGGAGAAATCAATCAAGGCCAAGACTATTCAAGGCTTGTGGTTTGCATTTTTTCTCAATTTATTTACTGACTTTAATCTCTATTATATTATTCATTATTTGTGTCAAACCAAATCACGTATCCTTAAAAATCACGTACAAATTTAATTGTTATCCGAAGCCAAAAGCAAACAGGGAATAAATTGGGAGTAACAATGATGACATCATCCAGGTTAACCATGCCACATAAAGTCAAATTCTCTCATTCACCAATTGATCTATCTTTTGCATAAACGAAAAAACAGTGATTTAAGACACGGGAATGCTGTGAAAATCTCTGGAGGAAATCCAATGCGAATGTCTTCACAATCCATTTTCAGGACATGTACCTTAGTACAACCACATAAATCAAAAGTTTTTACTGCTGCTGTCAATACACTAAACAAGTGAAACTCCGATAGATTTCGAGCTTTTATTTCAACTGTCCCAATTGTGGCGCCACTCACATGAACCTTTTTAAGTTCATTTAGATCAGGCAATAAGATTGAATAAAGATTTTCACAATATATCAAAGTTAACTCAACAATTGAAGGGCACTTGTCAATAAACTTGGAGAAAGTTGTGAAATATGTACTAACATACCCAAAATATATCTCTTACAATAGAGGCAATTCCTTAATTTCAACAATGTATTCCTCTTTAATATTTCAACGTTTTAAGTGCGGAACGGTTAATAATCTTGACTTAAAAATTGACGGGGACAATTGAAAACAGGAACACTACGTATTAACAAATAGAATTATGTGAAAGTACTGTTGTTGTCAGTAGTGTAACGACTCGACCGGTCGTTTTGAATTCTAGCTCATCGTTCGGCTGTTTGAGGTCTCGAGTAGCCCCACTTCATGTATTACGACTAGTACGTGTGGTCGAAATTGGATTTTGGGAAGTTTGGAGTTGATTAGGAAGAAACATTCTAATTTCGGAAGCTTTAAGTTGGAAGGAATGACTAAGGTTTGACTTTTGATCAAACGATCTCGAAATCGGAATTTGAAGGTTTCAATAGGTTTGTATGATGATTTTGCACGCGTATGTTCGGGTTGAGTAACGGGTGGTCCGGAAGCATTTCGGCGCTTATTATGGAAAGTTGGCATTTTGGAAGTTTTGGAGTTTCATAGGTTTGGTTTGAAGTGGATTTTGATGTTATCGATATCCGTTTGGAGTTCCGAGCCTTGGAATAGGTACATATCGTGAATTATGATTTGTGTGTAAAATTTGGCGTCATTCCGAAATGATTAAGTGTAATTCGGACGCGTTCGGCGAAGTTTGAAAGTTGAATGAAAGGTTTGGCCGTTGATTCATAGTTTTGATGTTGTTTAGTGTGATTTGAGGCTTTGATTAAGTTTGTATCATAATTGGAGACGCGTTGGTATATTTGGTTGAGGTCCCGGGGCCTTGGGTGGATTCTGGTGATCAACGGATTGAATTTTAGACTTAGGAAAAACTGGAAGTTCTGGATGTTGGTGTTTTCGCACCTGCACAGGAAGGACCGCAGGTGCGGTGCCACAGAAGCGAGGCAATGGCTCGCAGAAGCGACCTAGGCAGGGCTGGACTGAGGTCGCAGGTGCGAAGATGTTTTCCGCACCTACGTGATCACGGAAGCGGAATTGAAGGCACAGAAGTGGAAGCGGGCAGCTGGGACAATTCCGCAGAAGCGGAGGACAGGCAGAGGTGCACCTTCGCAAGTGCGAATTTGTATCCGCAGATGTGGATGTGGGAGGCCTTAGGAGAACTGCAGAAGCAAAATTTTTGGTCGCGCCTGCGGAACCGCAGAAGCGGTAAAGTGGCCACAGGTGCAATGATCGCTGGGCAGAGGACTTGTTTAAGTACGTGGGTTTGGCTCATTTTCATTTTATTTTTTCCCTGGGAGCAGGCCTTGTAGCTATTTTGGAGCACCATTTTCATCGTCAATCATGAGGTGACTGATTTCTATAAGTTGTGAGTTAAATATATGAATTTGGGCTTGTAAATACCTGAAAAAATTGCGGAATTGTGGGATTTTAAGAGAAAACTTAGAATTTGGTATTTTGAATATTGACCACGAAATTGGACATGAAATTTGGAATAAATTATATATTTGAGTTTGTAATGTTATGGGTAATGATTATCTTCGAAAATTTTCGAAATCCGCGGATTGACTTTATTGACTTTTTGAGCGGAGTTGAGAAGTGTTATGAAGTAATTAATAATAATGTTGGAGTATATTTTTATTAGCTTTCATGATTGTTTGACTAGTTTCGGAATGTTTGGCTTGGAGTTGAGTGTTAGAGTGGCGTTGGAGCCGGTTATGGAACTTTGAAGGGAGGTAAGTCTCTTGTCTAACTTTGTGAGGGGGAAACTACCCCTAGCTGATGTAATTGTTATGTGCTATTAGTTGTGGGTGCTATGTACGTGCGAGGTGACGAGAGTCCGTACGTAGCTAAAGCATGTTATGTCCGGGTAGACTTAGGACTTCACCATGTAAAGTTTATAATCACCTTGTGTTCATATACTGTATCATAAGCCCGTGTCTCGTAATTATATAATTCCTTTCCTTTCTTGTGGAGCGGGACGAATGCCTCACAGGATTATGTACCACACTCTCAAGTGAGCAGGCTGTTCGCTTCGCTTCAGCAGTATAATACATGCATCTATGGTTCGTGTCGCTCGACCCTTGGCAATGTACGCACTATGATGGGATCGGGTCGATCGCCTCGGTAGTATCTTACTCTTTCTGAGATCTGGCCGTACTACATCGGCATAATCGTGCATCATATCGATAGCCATCCGAATATTCGCGAGATTTTTCTTCCACTGATACCTTGCATTTTACATGGTAATTATCCGTTTGTTATTGACACTTGATATTTCCAAGCGGTTGAGATAGAATACTTTATGTGAGCTACATTCCAGGCTACGTATCGTAGTCCACAAAGTCTCCCTCGTAATATTTAATTTATCCTGTTTTATTTACATTCTAAACAGATGTTGTATTATTATTGTCCTCCTTAGTAAATGCTCATGTACTTGTGACACTGGGTTTTGGGTTATACTAGTTGATGCTTACGGTTTTGTATATTATCATCGCCTTTCATTTCTCTCATAAATTACAATATGTACGTTCCCGTAGATTTAAAAGTGTAAATTTCCTATCTTATTAAAATTTGTGATTTCGAAAATAATAAAACGAATAATTAAATTGATCAATCACCGTTGGATGTCTGACCGCGACGTTAGGCGCTATTACGACCTATAATAAATTTTGAGTCGTGACGCGCTGCAGCATATTTGATCACACGGTAGCTCTTCTCATGACATCCGATACGTGAATTTTGACTGCAGTATTCACTGTGTATATCTGTTATTACAAATTTGCGGTCATCGAATGATGCTATTATGTTACGCAAACTTCTCGAAACAAGGGATGCTATTTCTCTCTGTTTGAGATTGAGAGAATGAAGGATTTTGTGGAGAATTTCATCTAGTAATGTGGAGAGGGAATCAGAAGCAGTGGCGGCCATGAATTTAACTTCTGCGGTAAGTATAAAACTTCGACAAGTTTTCAATTCCTTTTACGTCAATAAGAAAATGTTCCTTTTAGGTTTTAAGATTTTTTTTGTTTGTTTATGACACATAGAAAATCATTAATTTTTTTAAGTTTCGAACACTTTCACCTCCTTTTATGTTTAGGATTTCTTTTTTTGTTTTGGGTAAAATTCGAGCACTTTCACCTTTGCAACTATCAAACTCTTCCTATTACACATAAATTATCATCTTTTTTATCTTTTGCTAAGAGCCTAAATATTTTTATTGATCTAATCTAAAAATAATATGATATTGCATAAGCAAAAATACTCATGATATAAGAAGAAAAAGAAGAAGGTGATGTATACATTGTACACACAATATACATTATTTTACACAAGTATAAAGTGTATATACACTTTTCTTACACCATAAAATAATATATACACTTCTTATGCACTGTAGAATAATAATACACTTCTTATACATCATAGAACAGTATATGTACATGGGATACACTAAAATACTTAGAATACACTACACTAAAAAATATAGGATGCACTTTATATTAATAGTGTATATACAATTTCATCTCTTTTTTTTTTTTTGGCTCACCAAAAATAACCCAAAGACTTAAAAACTTCTCATAGTTGATATTATATATATATATATAACTCAAAGCATATATAGATACATAAATTATACATAAAAATACACTAAATATATATTTATTGTACATGGAATATACTAATTATACATCTCTATACAAAGACCTTTAGAATCCATGGAAGAAGAAGAAGATGATGATAGTTGCACAAATACACTTCACCCTTTACTTCTTCCCAGGAAATAAACATAAATTCATTTCAAAAAAATCATGAATCTCCAACCTCCAAAACAGCTCGCAAAACACCATCAACCCACCAACAACATTTATACTGTGTATATAAATTGTATGATTGTACATATACACCTATTATGTAACATATATAATTTGTAAGATCGCTGCAAAGCAGTCAAAGCCATGAATATATACTAACGATACATTAGGGATACACTACAATATAGACGATACACTTTATATACAAATTTAAACAATGTAATAGTATATATACAATTTTTATACATTTTATAACAGTTTAAATATAATTTCTATAATATACACTAAAAAATACAGGATACACTTTATATACAAAATTTAGACAATATAATAGTGTATGTATAATTTTATTACATTGTAAAGCAGTCTATATACATTTTTTATAATAACATTATTATACATAATACAATTATATACATATAACAGTGCATATACAACTTTTATACACTATATATATAAAACTTTTAAATGAAATTACATTGTATCTTCCAAACACCATTAAAATTTTAACTCACCACCAATACCCACTTCAAAAGATCCGTACTTATAAAATATCACTAGGACCCGAAAAAGAAGATGATGAAGCAGAAGCAATCACATAAACAAAAATAAGAAGAAGAAGAAAAGGAGAAGAAGCAAACATTTGTACAGAATAAGAAGAAGAAGCAAAATTATTGCGTTTCTCCATTTTTTTAAGTAGCTGCTCAAAATTACAAAATGAATCAATAAAAAAAAGAAATGAATATAAGGAAAGGGAGGAAGTTAAATGAATTGAGCTAGTGAAAAAATGTATGTCCAGGTTTATACAAGTGTCTTTGTAAAAGCCTCTTGCTAACTGCTAAGTAAAACATATATATATATATATATATATATATATATACACAAACATATAAATGGAAGAGAGAGAAAAGTAAAAGGTGTGAGGAAAAGGAAAAATTCTGAGGGGAGACATAGAAAGAGAAAAACAGTTACATTGGGAAGGGAACTATACCTTGGGTAGAGAAAAATCGGGTCCAAGAGAAAGAAAATCTATGCATCAAGAAAAGTGACTATAACTCGTTAACAAATTGGGCCTCGGGTCAATAAGAAAAACGTGGGCATATAAAACTTTTAGAGGGTCATACAGCGTCTTTTTCTCAACTTTAAATTATTCTTAAATAGCACTATCAAACTGTGGAGTTAGGTAAAGTAAAAGAAAATTTTCTTTTGCACCCTTAATGTGTACATCATATTTTGACTTACGCATTATCCTTTTACTTTTAACGAATTACTCCCCTAATATATTTACTTTTCGTACATGAAATGAAATTCTTTTTACTCACCTCTAATATCATGAGAAAAATATTTTAGAATATTTAAGCCAATCAAATATGAAAAATTGAATCATACACACCTGAAGATTAATAACCTTTTATTTGTCTTGCAAGGTCATTTCTCGAGAAATAAAATGTTGTTGACCTGTTTTTCTTCTTTTCTGTCAAGATTAATAAACTTTTATTTGTCTTACAAGGTTACTTCTCTAGAAATAAAATGGTATTGACTTGTTCTTTCTTCTTTCCTGTTAAGATTGATAAACTTTTATCTGCTTCTTTTCGCTCAAGATTATTGAGTATTTGTCTTACAAGCTCATTTCTCTAGAAATAAAATGTTATTGACCTGTTTCTTCTTCTTTCCGGTCAAGATTAATAACGTTTTATTTATCTTATGCTTGTTGTAGTTAGATTGTTCAAACTCTCTCCTTTACCGGCGAGGCTTAAAAGTGCTCAGGCCAGGGCCGATGAATCTTCCAGGGGAAAAGAGAGACCCCATGGACAAAAGATCGAGTGCCTAATTAATGTGACGCTCGGGAACATAAAAGACTATGAAATTAATCACAATCAGAATAAACAATCTGCCTATAAATTGTTCCCATGTGAATGCTGGTTAAAGACTTAAAGTTGTCTATTTCTTTTTTCTCTGCCATGTAACCATAAAGCTCACATTTTCGTGTTGGTCTAAGTAAGTTTATTTTGATTTTTGATAAAGGAATTCACGAATAAATCAGGTTCATACATAGTGTACACAGATACAGGCAGATTTAAGCACAAGGCATGCAAGTAAAGGAGATAAGCTTGAGTGGTTATATCCGATATCTCCTGAACGAAAATGTTGCATGATTGATAAGGAGCAAGACTCCTTACCCAAAGAGAACTTATCATAGATAACGGAAGAATTAGAAGTTGAAGATAACTAGAACTTTTCCACCAAGGAAGGGTATAGCATTAGAACTCTAGTTATTTCCTATTCTACTAACTCTATATATTTCAGTATATTCTCATTTTACAGGTTCTCACAAACGCTGAAGGTAAACGAGAGTTGAGAGCAAAATAGCAAGGTATTTCGCAAGCAATTCCTGTGTGATTCAAGTGTGTGAACCTCAAGCTACATGAACCAGATAGAAGAACCAGTTCCAAGTGTCGGTCTTTTATTCTAGTGTTATTGTAGTAGGGCTTTTGAGTTGTACCTTTCAGGTTTCTCTAGAAACATTTGTACTAGATACTCTGAGTGTATTGTTCAAGTTATAATTAACTTGAAATTGTCACATCAGCCTGAGGCTGGTTGTCACAAAGGGTTAGAGATAATCCTTAGGTTTACAAGAGTTTTGTAAACATTGCTTTTGACTCAGTGATTTAGTGAAGTATTGGGAAAAATCCTACTGGGTAGTAGGTCATGGTTTTTTCATCTTTTGACTTAGGTGTTTCCACGTAAAAATACTTGTGTTCTTTATTTTCTGCATTTATTATTCCGCAACAGTAGTATAAGGAACTCATAGAAAAACCAAGTCCTTCTTTAATCTGTGCATGCGAAAAATTGGACACCACACAAATCACCCTCCCTCTTGTGTGGAATTGAAGTATAAAACATCAATTGGTATCAGAGCGGGCTATCCTTGAAGAGGCTAACACCTTAGGAGAAGATCAAGATAAGAGCACCAGCTGGCCAGTACTACTACTCTTGTTGGAAGAACAGAATGAGAGATCATATACAGGGAGAGGACTATGAGCTATGGGATATTGTCACTGATGGTCCACTAGCTACTTTGAAGAAAATGTTGAAGAGGTAGATGTGCCAAAGACAAGAGCTGATTGTAATGATGAGGATCTGAAGAAGTGGGAAAAGAATGCCAAAGAAAAGAAATGGCTTATTTGTGGACTTGGTCCAGATGAGCACAGCAGAATCCATGGTTATTCCACTGCTAAGCAAATTTTGGATACACTGCAAGTAGCCCATGAAGGAACAACTCAGGTGAAGCGATCTAGAGGAACTCTACTGTACTCTCAGTATAAGAACTTTGCTATGAAGGATGGAGAAACAATTCAGGAGATGTACACAAGGTTCACTACATTGACAAATGAACTAAAATCTCTTGGAAGGATTATCCCTGAAGAAGAAAGAGTTGACAATATACTCACTAGGGTCTTACAATCACTTGGGAAAGCAAGATCACTGCTATCCAGGAATCATAGAATATTGATACTCTCCCACTAGATGAATTGATCGAGAATCTCATTGCCTACGAACTTAGAAGACAAACTATGAAAATTGATGTAGCTAAGAATGAAAGGAGCTTGGCACTCAGAATCAATAAAGGTTCTGATCTGGAAGATGATGAAATGACAATGATCACAAACGACTTCAAGAAGTACCTAAGGAGAGGAAAGAGCTCTTCAAAAGCTGGAAGTTACAGCAAGGCGAGAGCTCCGACGAAGCAAACCAATGATGGTTGCTACAAGTGTGGAGAGACTGATCACATTATCAAAAGTTGTACTTTGTGGGAAATTGAATGGATAAAGGAAAGAGCTGAACAAAGGAACAAGAAGAAGGAATAGGTTCAACCCAAGAAAAGCAACAACAAAGGATCAACCAATGCTATGATCACTGCTTAGGGAGAAAGCTCAGATGATGATGATGATGATGATGATGAACGAGAACCTAAGGCCATTGGAGAATCTGATGAAGAAATTGAGGTTCAAGTGAAGGGAAGCAACAAAATATGGTACATGGATAGTGGTTGTTCTAAGCATATGACAGGAAGCAAGAACCAGCTCCTTTCACTTGAGGACCTTAAAAGAGGTAATGTCTCCTTTGGAAACAGAAAAAAAAGGTGAGATCGTTGGGGTTGGAAAGGTAGGTAAGACTGATTCTCACTCTATTGAGAATGTCTACTTGATAGATGAACTGAAGTACAGTCTAATAAGTGTATCACAATTGTGTCATAGAGGTAACATGGTTGCCTTCACCTAGATGTGGTGGATTTGTCCACACTATCAGATAATGAACTCACTTGCTTAAGTGTGTTGGATAATGATCCCTTCCTTTGGCACAAGAGACTTGGACATGCCAGTCTAAGCCAACTTAATAAACTTGTCTCCAAAGACTTGGGGATAGGGCTGCCTAACATTAAGTTCAAGGAAGATAAAGTTTGTGAGGCTTGTGCAAGAGGGAAGCATGTAAGATCCTCTTTCAAAAGCAAGAAAATGGTAAGAGATATGTTATAGTGTTTGTTGATGATTACTCTAGGTTTACTTGGACACTATTCTTAACATCTAAAGATGAAGCATGTAACATGTTCACTTCATTTGTTAGAAAAACTCAGAAACAACTAGGTAATCAACTTGCATCAATTAGGTTTGATCATGGTACTGAATTTGAAAATTCTAAGTTTGCTGAAATTTGTGATGAACATGGAATAAATCATAATTTTTCTGCTCCTAGGACTCCACAACAAAATGGAGTAGTTGAAAGAAAGAATAGGACATTGGAAGAAATGGCTAGGACTATGCTACTTGTTAGTAAATTGCCCCACAGCTTCTAGGCAGAAGCTTTGAACACTGCATACTACATCATAAATAGGTGCATGACTAGACCTCTTGTTGAGAAGACTCCTTATGAGTTATTTAAAGGCAGAAAATCAAATATATCTCATCTTAGGGCATTTAAATGCAAGTGCTTTATGCACAATAATGGTAAAGACTCCCTAGGTAAGTTTGATCCCAAAAGTGATGAGGTAGTATTCTTGGTATATTCGTCACACAGTAAAGCTTATAAGATTTATAACAAAGAACCATGTGTGTAGAAGAAAGTGTACATGTGATTTTTGATGAAACTAACATTCTTTCTGAGAGGCAGGAACAAGATGATGAAGCAATTGGGCTGGTAAGAAACTCAAATGAAACCACAACCCAGACTGAAGCTGCACTAGAAGAAGGGACAGGTGATGGAACAGGTTCTTCCACCCAGGGCAACCTGACAGGGGCAACTGAACAAAGAGGAACTGATCCTCAAACCTCAAGGGAACCTGTCCATGCACATGTTCCTCAGCAACAAAACATTGAAGGAACATCAAAGGGAAACCAACTAGTTGTGAAACCTTAAAAGTATCAAAGTTCTCATCCCATTAAGAACATAATCACTGATCCAACCTCAGGATCAAAACTAGATCTTCTTTGAAGAATCTTTTGCTTTTGATGAGGCTTTGAAGGATGCAGACGGGGTGAATGCAATGCAAGATGAACTCAACCAATTTGAGAGAAGGCAAGTTTGACATCTGGTACCAAGACCCAAGGACAGATCAGTAATTGGCACAAAATGGGTCTTCGGAAATAAACTTGACGAAGATGGAACAGTTACAAGGAACAAGGCAAAATTGGTGGTTCAAGGATATAGTCAAGAGGAAGGCATAGACTATGATGAGACTTTTGCTGTAGTTGCAATATTGGAAGCAATTACACTCCTTATAGCCTTTGCTGCTTACATGAAATTCACTCTCCATCAGATGGATGTTAAGAGTGCCTTCCTCAATGGCTATCTAAAGGAAGAACCGTTCATCAAGCAACCTCCTGGCTTTGAAAGCAAGGGAAGTTCTGATCATGTGTACAAACTTGACAAGGTAGTTTATGGGCTTAAGCAGACTCCAAGAGCATGGTATGAAAGATTGTCTGAATTCTTGCTTGAGCATGGCTACAAGAGAGGTAAAATTGACAATACTTTATTCTTGAAAGAAAAGGGTAAAGATCTCTTGGTAGTTCAGATATATGTTGATGATATAATCTTTGGAGCAACTACAGATAGGTTAAATAAAGAATATGCTAAACTAATGTGGAGTAAATTTGAAATGAGTATGATGGTGAGATTAATTTCTTTTTAGGCTTACAAATTAAATAAAATTCAAATGGAACTATGATCCATTAGCAGAAGTATGTGAAAGAGTTGCTTAAAAGTTTAAAATGGAAGAGTCCAAAGAAATTGACACTCCTATAACAATAATCACAAAATTGGATATAGATTGAATCTGGTTCATCTGTTGATCAGAAGATGTATAGGGGAATGATTGACTCCATGTTATATTTCACTACTAGTAGACCTGACATTGTTTTCAGTGTAGGCCCTTGTGCTAGATTTCAGGAAAATCCAAAAGAGTCTTACTTAACTGCTATCAAGAGGATCTTGAGATACCTAAAAAGCACCACTGACCTCTGTCTATGGTATCCAAAAGGCAGTAATTTCAACTTAGTGGGATATGATGATGCTGATTATGTAGATTTTCTTGTAGATAGAAAGAGCACCTCAGGTATGGCAGAATTTCTTGGCTCATATCTTGTGTCTTGGGACACCAAAATTTGTGGTCTTATCTACTGCTGAAGCTGAATATGTGGTTGCTGCCTCATGTTGTGCTCAATTGTTGTGGATCAAAGAGCAACTAATGGACTTTGGAATTGATATAGGTTGTACCCCATCTTTTGTGACAACACCAATGCAATTAGTATGACCAAGAACCTAGTACATCACAAAAGAACTAAGCACATAGATGTTAGACATAACTTTTTGAGGGACAACTATGAAAAGGGTTTGATCACTGTGGAATTTTATGCTACTAACAAGTAAATAGCTGACATCTTCACAAAAGCTCTAAGTATAGATCACTTTGAAAGGAACATGTTAGAATTAGGGATGATTAAGATCACCTAAAAGGAACCAGTTTTAACTCAATATTTGGTTAGATAAATTTGTGAATTTTGTAAATAATTAGATTAAGTTTTGCTCAATATCATACTTTCATTAGTATACTCTTGTATCATGTGCTAAAATGTCTCATTAATCTCTAATGGTATTATCTTTATTTTCTTAGAAAAATTCAGACTTACACAAGAAAATTCTCAGTGAAGAACCTGGTTCATTAAGATTACATGGTATGTACTCCCCACTCCGCATATTTTGAAATAATTATAATTAGATCATGATTAAAAAGAGAGTCCCATTTAATCTCAATCCCTTAAAAGCTTATCCATTACAAACGAACTAGTTTCACCAAAAGGAGTCACACACGCCATAATTGCCTGGATTGTAGGAAAGACTCCAACTTCTTTTCAAACTGACTTTCCTAATTTGATTAGACTTCTGAGCTTCTAAAAAGCTATTGTTACCCACTTAAAATCTCCTCTTTAAATTGATTTGGCCTTACCTATTGCTTCTAATTTTCCAGCCGCCAAACAATTATCTCTATCTTCTCTCATCTCTTCGACACCTACATCAATGGCAAACCCTTCTGAAAATCCTTCTTCATCACCCAAAGAATCATCACATGCACCATCTATCACACCTTCAACCACACCCATCTCTAAGAAAGAAGGTTCAAGATACTTGCTCGTAAAGTAGTCGCTGGAGGAGAACAAATCAAGAAAATAAATGAGCAATTGAGAGCAAGCCAGGAAGAAGAACCCCAAAAATTCAAAGAATCATTTATGTCTGTAGCTGAGAGGGAAGAAATTGTTTCATCTGAAACAGAGCAGGTAACATCTGGTCCTAATATTGCGTCTGAGATAATTTTTGGAGTTGCTGAGAAGAACAGATTTGTTCTGATTGGCTCTATTGCTGGGGTAGAGACCACTGAATCTGGAAAAATTGGTGGTAAAAATAAAAAGAAAAAAAGAAAAAGAGAGTGAGGGTGCTTGAGGTGATGTAAAGGGAAAAGGAAAAGGAGTGGTTGAATCTTCACCTACTCCTGCTTGGGTGAATGAGGAAACAGGGTCTAAGGTGTTGTGGAATGAGGAAGTTGTTGAGGAGGAAGAAAGTTGGAGAGAAGAATGGGGTTGTAGGTCTGGTGATGCAAGTGCAGCTGAGGGGCTGATTAGGTTGAGAAAGAGTTTCCAAGAACATGTTCCAGCTGTGCAGGAACCCCTCGAAGACCTACTGAAACGAGTGTATGACAGCTACAATCCGAAAAAGAAGAAGAGTTCAGGAGTTAAAATCCCTGGAACTGCTAGGGCAAACAAAAAGAGAAAAACTGCCTCTTCTATCTAGGAAAGTGCAAGTAGTGGGGGAAGAGGAAAGTAGAAGGGTACAATGATTACAAAAAGCTAAAATGGCCGAACCTAGAAAATCTACCGACCTCCATTGCCATTACAAGGAAATTTGCTGACAATGAGTTAGAGCTACACCCCAAGGCTATGTACAATAGTGAGTTGAAGCCCGCCCACAAATTGCTTTTTGAATTTGCCAACAAAGTTGTGTTACCCAGGCAGGAAAGAAGGCACGTTGCCACCTTCACGGACCTGGTCCTTATAGAGTGTCTGGATAGTGGGAGGCAGATCAATTGGCAGAGTTTATCATCCAGCTCCTTGATAGGGTTCTAACTGGCACCAAACCTCATGCCATATCCTATGGATTCATCCTCACTGCTGTGCTTGCTCACTTCAAGGTACCTCAAGAAATGGGATGTTAGCACAAGCAAAGATCACTTTGGGGCCAACATCTTGACTGCATGTAACTATGAAGTCCATACTGCTCCCAAAGAACCCGATTCTTCCAAGAAGATGCCTGTGAACAGCAAAGTGAGAGCCTTGGTGCAGGAGAGTAGGGCTGTAGGAGAGTGGGGCTAAGGATGCTGAGATTGAGACACTGAAGAAGAGGCTGGCTGAAGTAGAAATTGAGAGGGATGCTCTCAGGACTGAGTTTGTAAAGGAAAAGGAGAAGAATGAAGGCATTCTTCATGACATGTTGAAACTGCTTTAGGCCAGAAACCAAGAACCTGGTCCTTCCAGACCTTAAACCCCTCCTAGCCTAGTTAGATAACTAGTGACCCGAATGGGATGTTTTTTTTTTTTTTTTTTTTTTTGTCCTTTTTGCTCATGGTGCAGTACTGTTATTTCCTTTATGCTTTGTGGATGAATCTTATCAATGCTAATCAGCTGCTTTTGCTCTAATTGTTTGTTGATGTTTCTTAGATGGCTAATATCCTTAGATTGATAAAGAGAAAATTGAATCCATGATTCCATTTGAAGTAGCCTCGGTGGCCATGAGTAAGGTCTAATAAAATCTGGTTATCTAACATAATTGTGCAACCTTTCGATGATGCCAAAAGGGGGTTGTGCTTTTTACTTTGGACTGTGATGTTTATAATCTAATGAACCTATTCCTTGATAATTTGTGACTTTAAAATAAAAAATGTTCTAACATTGTGTTGATGTTAAGCTGAGTTGAAACAGGTCTCATGCTTATGAAAAGCACAGAGTTTGTCATCATCAAAAAGAGAGAATTTATTGGCCTAAGTAAGTTTGTTTTGATGATAGACAAAGGAACTCAAGCATGAATCAGGTACCGACACAGTGTACACAGACACGGGCAGATTCAAGCACAAGGCATGCACGTGAAGGAGATAAGCTTGAGTAGTTATATCTAATATCTCTTGAACGAAAAGGTTGAATAATTGATAAGGAGCAGGACTCCTTACCCGAAGAGAACTCTATCCTAGATAAGGGAAGAGTTAGAAGTTGAAGATAACTAGAACTCTTCCACCAAGAAAGAGTATAGCATTAGAACTCTAGGTATTTCTTATTTTACTAACTCTATATATTTCAGGATGTTCTCATGTTAGAGGTACGCACAAACGCTGAAGTTAAACGAGAGTTGAGAGTAAAATAACAAGGCATTTTACAAACAATTCATGTGTTATTCAAGTGTGCGAACCTAAAGCTACATGAACCAGATAAAAAACCAATTCTAAGTGTCTGTCTTTTATTCTAATTTCATTGTAGTAAAATTTTTGAATTGTACCTTTCAGCTGAAATAGTCATGCAGCTCCTGCATTCCCATTCCAATCCACTAATCATCAGGATCATCTTTCTCAAGCCACGCGTTCACAATAATCACCATTGGCGGCCACACTATTTCCTTATCTTCAAATTCGATGCCATCCCATCTTCCATACACTACTTGGAGGAACAACAGAAGTTTCCCTCTTAGTGTAATTTAATCCTTAATCCTCCTTTCGTTTTTGCACGAATCATCAGTGGGTGCAACCCTGTAAACCACTCAATTTACACTGCCTTAAGTTAGTTGTCGCTTTTATTTAATTACCTCTCGATTCTCCATTACTTTTCTTAACGTTTTAGTTCACTAGAAAAGAATGATCAGTTAGTTTAAGAGCTTGTTTGGATGGTTGTTATTCACTGTATTGTATTGTATTATTATTCCAAAACAATGTTTGTTTTGATTATATTATTAAAATTGATTGTATTATATTGTTAAATCCATTATGCCCGAACAATATAAAGTCATATTTTTTGAAACAACAAATTTGATATAATGAGATTGTTTTCTATTTTTGTTTTCAATTATGCCCTAACTTATTACTCCATAATTCTATTTTTACCGTTTACCTTTTTATTATTTTAACTCAAAATCTCCTATCTATAACCTACTTTGTCTCCGTCCCTTTTTTTCCAGAACTTTTAACGCTTCCAACTCCAACGTAAAATTGCTAACTTTTAGAATTTGCATGAATTTAATTGCTTAATCTATTTTTTAAGACATATTTGGTGATAAATAGTAGAAAGGGATTTTCTTAAATTATTTTTAATCATAATTCTTGATAAATTTAATATTTAAACAATTGAGGATATTTTAGTAAACTTATCAATTACAGTACAGTATGATACAGTCAAATCAAACAGCAAAAAGTTATATAACAACGCAAACAGTACAATCTATCCAAATATTGTATCTATAAAACAATACAATACAATACAACACAACACATACATTATAACACAATAGGTAACAGCCATCCAAATAAGCTGTAAGTCTCAAACTATTAATGAAATTATTCTCCACACGTATCCTTTTGTTATCCACTTGTCCTGCTTTTAAAATTTTGGGTGCACGTATATTCTGTGTCGAAAAAACTGAGTAGTTGAAGAGTAACATTACTCTATATCTTAAATAAAAGCAAGTTGAACCTCAATATGAAAATAAATTCATTTGTTTTACCAAAATAGCGTTTAAATGTTTTTCACTGCAAAAGTGAATGCTTCACATGCAATCTACTCCAAGCCACCACTAGATCAAAATGAAAGAGATTAAATAAATTAACTACTCCTAATAAATACCATACTGATTACTTGAAAAAAAAAAACGGAGAAAATACACAGCAATGCTATTTAACGAATCTCGTGGCTCTACTTTACAGAAATGAAATACTTGAGAAAAGGCTTGAAACTTGCAATGCTATAGGAATATAACGAAGAAGAAATTAACACACTGCAACACAACCAAACCTTGAAGTTTGAAATAAACAATCACAGCATCAAATTCCTTGTCATAAGTTTTCATTTCAAGCATAGGCATGTAATGTAAAAACAGTAAGCATTGTAATGACAAGTTGAAGAAACCATCCGCATTCGCTTCCATAATATATGTTTAGACTTCTCCCAGCCTTATGGCAATTAGGCAAAACACAGCGTTAATGATGTTATACTACTGCATCCAAAACATGTTACCCAAGGATCATGGTTCGATTGAAGAATCAAGATGATAAAAAAGGATGGTAATATGGATGCTTATTGAAGTTTACAGACGACTTCTGCTTTAGGTGAAGCACGTTGAAAATTTGTTACCTCAGCAAGTATTTTGCCAGTTGCAGAATCTTCAACTAGACAAGGCTCGATTAGCATTCTCACCAGCACTGGAGACTTGGCTAACAGAAGCTTCATAAGCTGCATCTCACGGATTGTGCCATTAGTCCGTATTAGCTTAACTTCCCTGAGTTGATTAAATGACACATCTGAGAATTGTTCTACTTCAAGGCATTCTAGAGCAGGTATATCATTGCCATCACCGGCCTCCACCTAAGAAAGATTAACCAAATCTCAACTCCCTGAGCTTATTGATGATTTAAGGAGTACCGAGTATGAAAATAAGGAAGTCACTACATAAGAAAGAGAAAGAAGGAAACCTTAATTTCCACATATTGTAAACATGGGAAACTTCTTAGCAAGCAAAGAGCACATGAAACCTCTTCCAAGACAAACAGACAAATACTAGATATGCAAAGATGTTTGACAAAGTTAAGATTAAAGGGAAGCCTTGTTGGTACTTCACCTGCTCCTGCAAAAAAGAACTAAAAACAAAATGCCATAAATCAGAATGCCTCAAAGCCCAAAAGACAATCAACCATTGAAAATGCAATACAATAAAGTCATGAAGCAACATTTACCGTGTCATTCAGATGGAGATGCTCGAGAGCAATAAGAGGCTCAAACAACTTGGCAATATTACATTTTTCTTCCACATAATTTTCCTGCGTGAGTGAAAGTTTTGCCAGAAACGGGATCCTTTTAAAGCAAATACATCTTATATTGCCTGTGAAGTCAAAGGATTTCAGCATGGGAGCATTAATTTCAATAATGTCACTTAAACCTGAGATTTGCAGCACCAATTGCTCGAGCAACGGGGAATAAGAAATTAAACTTTCAAGCAACTTGGAAGAAATTGAAACGTTATATAATTTCAGGCTAGTTAACCTATCAAATCCTTTGAAGGTTGGAGGAGGAAGTATTAAACAATTTTTTAGAGTCAGATGCCTTAACTGCAAACATACGAAAAATGAAGAAGGCAATTTGTAAGGGTGACCCCTCGGAAGTCTAAGAACAAGATGTTTAATGACATTCCTTGAGAGGAAATACATCAAGTTATCAAGATTAGGACAACCTTCCAAGTTAGGAATGGATAGGGTAAACTTCGTAATTGGTCCTACATGAAGGGTCAAAATGTGGTAGATAATCTTTGTGAAGTTACTTGTAATGTATGTTAGATCCTTCTTAGTTTTCCAAAGTGCTTGATCAAGCGTCAACTGTGGAAGTCTACACCAGCTATATCTCCATTTCTTCGACAAGATGCTTGTCCTCACAGCATCTCGTAAAGGCAAACGGATAAGAATTTCATCAACTACATTCTCAGGAAGATTGTTAAGTACATCAGGGGGTAAAGTTCGACCACAATGCTTTTTGTCCTTTGGAGCCATCGTAGATAAAAATTCGCCAATAAGAACCTGTAGAAATTAAACATGAATACAAAGATCTCCAAACTGCTGCAACACTTCATTAATACAGAGGAATATTCAGATTTATTATACAAAAGGAAAAGTTAAAACAATAGAACGAGAACCTAATCACCATTTTCTTCTATTACGCTTATCAACGGACATCTATAGCTAAACAAAAGTTCAAATTAGTAGCCTAAATAAGCTTAATAGATTTTTTCTCACAATTTGCATAACCCTAA
Organism: Nicotiana obtusifolia; assembly: GCA_002018475.1. NCBI lineage: Eukaryota > Viridiplantae > Streptophyta > Magnoliopsida > Solanales > Solanaceae > Nicotiana > Nicotiana obtusifolia. The sequence goes on along the minus strand of MCJB01048223.1, from coordinate 28,736 downwards.
GCTTGCGTGACAATTATAAACACCATGGAAACTAGTTGAAGCGACTCATCATTCTCCTTTCGAACAAATCAAAAATGCTTCTGTCAACCAAATTAAGATCAAAATCAAGCTTCTAAGGTGTCTTTTTCTTTTTCTTTTTCTTTAAAAGTAAAATTCTGTTTTCAATCCCATGACAAAAAAGAAACATCAGTTGGTGCACCTTGTATACCACCTTCTTACCCCCAAAGCGTTCTTTTTCGGGAGAGGTGCACAAACAGCCATTTTTAGAACTGCTATTTAGGGCCAGTGCTATTTTAGTCCTTACATAAATCTTAATTTCAAGACAGTTTAGGACATAAAAATTAAACTAAAAAACTAAAATCAGGATACAGTGGCTAATTCCTAAATAGCAGCCTTACTATCTGGTGTCATTTCTACTTCTTTTTCACTTAAAGAATTCACGCACATATCCAAGAAAATCAACATCTAAAAAAGAATACGAAAAAGGAAGATAGAGCCTCTGTTTCATAAACTAACACCACCCAAATGGGAAAGAAATGATTTTTGAAAAAAAAGAAAAAAGGAATAGCAGAAGCAGAATTTTAAGCTTACCTAGAACTAAGATTACTGAAGTTGGAAATACAAAATCAAATACCCACTATACTTGCTATAGCCTTCAGCTGCTGCGGAAGCCCTTTGCCCTTTTGGCTTTTAACTCTTTGGATTGATCAGCAATGAGGGAGATTGGAACTGGAATCATAGATTATAGAGAAAGAGGTTTTCTTAAATTAGAGGAAAGTGAAAGGGCAAAGGACGGGAAATTTTCACAAATAGCCATTTTTAATCCTATGATTAAAACAATAGCCATAATCTTACAATTTCAAATTCTATAAGTGAAACCTGGAATAATATCACAAAGTCTTATTTGTGCAATTTAAAGCTCCAACACAATGGCTTTTTCAAAATACACGATCGAAAAGGGATAAGTATGCGCTATTTCTGTGCAAACAAACAGTGATGAGATGGTTAGATCTTTTAACCTTTAACTAGTATCTAATAACGTGCTTTGCAACGTTAATAATGGCACGTGATGGTTTAAATATTTTATTTATATGACAGAATAAATAAAATTTAATTAATTAGAGAAATTTTATATATGACAATATAACAATCATTTAAATACCGAAAAATATTATTGATTACATTAGCGTAATACGTGAATTCAAAATGAGAGGACATCATCAGAACTTACACAAATGATCAATTTAGTCACATTAGTTAGATAGTTATGTATTAAAGTTTAAAAGTATTAAATGTGATGGTATCTTACCGAACAATAGACGATATTATTTTTGTATATGTTTCCTTCTAATCCATTGGTTGCTCTGCCATAACCAGAACTTTTGTTGTCGATATTGATATCCCTCTTGAAAGTGTAACATATAGTTGTTCATGCAAGAAAATTTATTGCGGTAAATATAGTCCAATTTTTAGGATGTTTGTCCTTGTGTTTTGCAATTAAAAACATATTGAAAATTATTTTCACGCAAATTTAAAAGGATATTCTTTAGTTCCGGAAGACGAAAGTTTAATTCGGGGATAAAAATATACTTAGAAGTACATTGGCTCGTATCATAATTTTGCATGTATGACGTTATTGTCAAAACTTCTATATATGTGTGTTATTACATTAGCTATTCGTCGGATCTAAGTTTTTCAGTAGCATGATGGGCATATTTTTCTTCAAAATCAACTTATATATAATGGAATATCAATTTAACATAGTCTATTATATATACGGTAAACTAACATACGTAAGTAATAATAAACTTGATAACAAACATGTATGGTAGAAGGCCATTTGGCATTTAAGTATTTAAGTATTTTTTTTTTTGTAGTAACTATTGGTATCATCTTCAGCTGAGTAAAAAATTGAAGAACATTTTGTTTATACCATAAAATTTGTTATCAACATTTTATTTAGTTGATCAACATATTTATTTCTGCTAGCTAAAATAGCTTTTTAATTTCTATCATGCAATTTGGAAATTGCATTTTAATCTAATGATAGAAATATTTTTCTTATTAAATACACTACTATTACCTTTGGGGTTGATAACCAAGTGTTCTAGAAGACAAATCATCTTTATTGGATGATCTTTTTTGTTTCCGACACGAAGAAATATGTTCTTATTCTATATATTTTAGCATATGAATCTTTTTCATTTGAGGCCATAATTGTAATTTTGACAAGCTAGATTTTACAGTCTCTACTTTCGTCGATTTTGGAACTACAGGTAGTACTTGATAGAAATCACCTCCCAAACTATTAATTTTTATCAAATGGTTCATTAATATCCAATATATTTCCAGAACTCTAGGTAATTGTTTCGATCATTTGATACTTAGCCATAAACGCTTCATCCCATATTATCAATTTTGCTTTCATTATAAATTTAGTATTATTGCTCTGCTTGATATATTTGTGATTGTTATTTCAGTTGTTTGAAGACCTATATCAGGTTTAAAGTGAGTGGCCTCATAAAAGAATTGTTGCTGATACACCACTTGTTATTATTGCTAACAGTATCATGTAGGGTTGTGCATTTGGATCGGATATCCGAAATCCGAACTGATCTGCTCAATTTCGGATTTCAGATTTCAGATATTTGGATTGGATTTCGGATTATGTTTATTAAAATTTTGGATATCAGGATCGGATTCAGATTGGTATAATTTTAACCCAATCCGATCTGAAATTATTAAAGCATGTATAAATACTAAACTTTAATTTCGGATAGCTAGTACTTCCTTTACATCTTCCTCCAAGTTATTACCTTTACAGTTGCTGGATTTATCTATATTGGCACCATAGTACCCTCATAATTGCAGAAAAATGAAGTTTTCTTGTTGTATTGCCTCTTCTACAAAGAAAATATAAATATGAGTTTTGCAACTTAGAGACATAACAACTTGGCCCTCGAGAGAAATATTTTCTTAGAGATGCAATGCTGATAAAAAGGATGAAAAGCAAAGAGATGTTTGTATTAGCACAGAACATAGAAGAAGCAGATAAGGCACATGCATTAGCCGATTAGATTAGCAATAGCCTTAATAATAACATAGTCCGATCCGAAAATCCAAAATATTTATCCAATCCAAACTTTAAAATTTGATCCTATCCGATATTAACTCCGGTTGCATTTTGTAGAATCCGAAATCCGAAATGTGCTAAATCTGATCTGACCTGATCTATGCATAGCCCTAGTATCATGCCCCTTGATCTGACATTTGCAAGTAATGCATGACATAAAAATATTATTTCGATTCCATCGGAGACATCTACAAAGGATAATCTCGCTATACCAGAGTCGACTATTTATAATATAGTCTTGAAAGCTTGTTCTTGTTCAAGATATAGCTTTGATTGTGCTTACTCAAACACTTATATGGCATTTTGATTCTTAATATTATACTAACTTTTTACTTTGTGTTCTAATTTTTTGAATCTCTAACGCTCTTTTTATGGAATAAATTTATGTACCCTAAGATCTTTTTAACTTGAAAAATAATTTTATTCATATGATGATAAAAAAAATAATTGAATTAGATTCTCTTGCTAAATAATTAATTGAAAGGGTTAATTATTTGGTCTTAACATGAAAAATAATTTATTTTATGTTGATCCAGATTTTAATATTAGTTCATGCCTTGTTTTGAATATTTAATCTTAATTATAATTTTATTCACCATAAATTTTATTTTCAAAGAGTAAAAAGATCGATTTGACATTTCAGTTTTAGATCTTTGTATTTGCAGAATCATTACAGGTATTGACTCTTACCAACCATATTTCTTTCTCTTTCTCACATATTTTTATTTTCTTAGTTGTTGTTTAATAATTGGGTATATTTTCAATATTACACGAAAAAATTAATATATATTTTTTTATTTGAGTAGGAAAATATTTTAAATATAAATATAAAAATATATTATCGTGAAAATATTTTATTTTATCAATTTCAACGCTTTATGCATTCCATTTAACATTACTTTTATTTTTTCTTGGTATTGGACATTATGGAGTGGTAATGTATTGTCAATACGGAGGATTCTTATGAAATTGATTTTATTAAACCTTCGTACATATTTTTAATAAGAATTTAATAGATAAATTTTTATAATGTTAAAATCTTAAATATTAAAAAAAAAACATATAAGGTATTGCAGTCCAAAAAATAAGTTATTATATTTATGTCCTTTCCCCATGAGTTAATTATTATTTTAGGACTATTTTGGTCTATCTGTCACGACCCCAAATTTCCCTCCGTAGGATGTCATTACGGCACCTAGTCTCTAAGACTAGGTAAGCCTAACAATATGCGTTTACATTAGATAAGATATTAAAACTTGAACATCCCAACAATTTCATAAAAAGGATATACCAAAACTCAGTACGTAAATTCCCAAAACCTGGTGAGATATAAGTCACAAGCTTTAAGTACAATATTGAATAATCCTATACATCACTGTCTATCAAAATATAAAGAAATAAGAAAAGAACGGGATAAAAGGGGACTCCGAGGCTTGCGGACGTGGGCAGGTGTACCTTGAAGTTCCAAAGCAGCAATAGTGCACTAATATCGAGGCTGATAGGATGCACCTGGATCTGCACAAAAACATGTGCACAAGCGTAGTATAAGTACACCACAATGGTAATCAGTAAGTGCCAAACCTAACCTCGATAGAGTAATGACGAGGTCAGGTTAGGGCCCTACTGGGAATAATAGGAAAAATAAGGCAGGAGATATAATAATGTAATGAGGTGACAGAGAAGTGTAATAATAGAAACTCAAAGAAGATAACAACCCAGAATTCAAGAAGACAGCTACGACACGTAAGGAATCAAGAATCTTACAAGTTAAGAAACAATAACAACAATACAGCAAATAGAGGTAAACAACAGGGGCACCCCCGAGGTACCGCCTCGTAGTCCCAAAACTAAATATCTCACAACGGCACGGCAGAAACCTCATGCAAACAATGATAACCGCACGGCAGAAACCTCGTGCCATAATAACACTCCGCACGACAGATACCTCGTGCCACAATAACACTCCGCACAGCAAAACTCTTGTGCCACAATAACGCTCCGCACGGCAGAAATCTCGTGCCATAATAACACTCTGCACGATAGTGTCACGACTTCAATTTTCCTCCGTAGGATATCGTGATGGCACCTAGTCTCTACGACTAGGTAAGCGTAACAATTTACGAAAAAATAATGAACTCCAATCTCAGCACATGATATATAAATAGAAACTGCAATTTAAATAATTACAACTCCCAAAACCAGGTAAAAATAAGTCACAAGCTTCTAAGAGAAAATAATAAGTGTCTCTATATATCAAGTCTAAAGAGAATAAGGAAAACAACATAATAAGGATAGAGGGGGACTCCGAGGTCTGCGGACGCTGGCAGATATACCTTGAAGTCTCAATGTGCAATCCAACTCACTGGTATCTGGTCTGGTGGAAAGAGCCTGGATCTGCACAAAAAGATGTGCAAAAGTGTAGTATGAGTACACCACAACGGTACCCAAGAAGTGCCAAGTTAACCTCGGTAGAGTAGTGACGAGGTCAGGCCAGGGCCCTACTGGTTTAAAAGATAAGCAACGCAGAAGATATAATAATATTTTGAAATGACTGAGAATTTAAACAACGAGAAGTTTCAGAAAATAACAACACAGCAAATAGAGGTCAACAATATGGGCACTCCCGAGGTATCGTCTCGCAACCCAAAAGTAAATGCTCAACAGGGGGATCTCCCGAGGTACCGCCTCGTAGTCCCAAAAATAAATATGCACGACAGGGGGATCTCCCGAGGTGCCGTATCATAGTCCTAAAGTAAATAAGCAAGATAGGGGGATCTCCCAAGGTACCGTCTCGTAATCCCAAAGTAAATATACAAGACAGGGGGATCTCTCGAGGTATCGCCTCATAGTCCCAAAGTAAATATGCAACTCATAAATTATGGAACCACGAATTTACGGCAAGGAATCCTACAATTAAAAACCGAATGCAATAATCAAGGAAACAGGTAATTCAACTAAGCATGTTGCACGAATTTCAAGTAAGGTTAAGAAACATAGACATGTGATACTAGGCTAAGCATGATTGCTAAATATGCTAAGGTAACTCAGTTGATTTAAAAAAAGACAACTCAGCAAGAACCGAAATTTCCACATTTACTCTATGTACACACTCGTCACCTCGCGTACATGGCGCTTACATATCACAAATTGCTACAACAGTACCAAATCCTAAGGGGATTTCTCCCACACAAGGTTAGACAAGTCACTTACCTCAAATCTCACTCAATCAATCGATAAGGATGCCTTTCCCTAGATTTTCCGACTCCGTATGGCCAAAATCTAGCCAAAAGCAATTACATAACATGAATACAACTACTAGAAACTAATTTAAATAATAAATCTACAACTTTAGCAAAGAATTGAAAAATCACCCCGAAAGGTCGACCCGAGCCCACGTCACGGAACCAGGTAAAAGTCACAAAATACGAACACCCATTCGATATCAAGTTCATCCATACCAAAATTACCAAAATTCGACACCAAGTCGCCACTCAAATCCCAAAATTTAACTCTCCAAATCTCTAGCCTCAAACTCCCAAATTCCACCTTTAACACACACAATCTAGGTAGAAAATCAACGAGGAAACAAGGTTATTGATAAAAAATAACTACAAGGGACTTACCTCGAGAAATACCTCAAAATTTCTCTCAAGAAATCGCCAAACCCGAGCTCAAAATGTTTGAAATGAAGCCAAAATCACGAACCCTTGTTGTTAACTTTCTGTCCAGCACTTCCGCTTATGCGGACACTTAATCACATCTGCGGTGTCGCAGAAGGGACCAAAATTCCACTTTTGCGGTTAGCCATTGGAGCTGGGCCTCCGCTTCTGCTATCTTCATCTGTCACAACCCAAAAATCTAACTAGTCGTGATGACACCTAACCCAGCCCGCTAGGTAAGCCAATTAACAACTGACCAATTCTAATGAAATTAATAGGACAATTAAATAAAAGAAAATATCTAAAACTAATACATTCCACAAGGACTGATGGCACAAATCATAGAAGATTAGAGTTAAAAGCTAGTATGAAATAAATACATCATCTGTTTGAAATGTACATAAACAGATTGTTGTGAATCTAGGCTACCATAAACAAGAGGCAACTACGACCGGAATGCAGGTACATCTTCAAATCCAACTCCCGTCGATCTCAGCAATGTCAGCAGCCAACATCTGCACGCAAGGTGCAGAAGTGTAGTATGAGTACAACCGACCCCATGTACTCAATAAGTAGCAAACCTAACCTTAGGTTGAAAGTAGTGACGAGCTAGAACAAAGGTCGGGTCCAACACTAATAGCCAACAACAATTCATAACAATGTAAAGCAAGTAATGAAAGAAGTAATTCAGAGATGAAATGCTCAGCTGATTCATAGTTTCTCGAAAAAAAATAGTTCCGCTTTTCAAGTATATCAGTGAAAACCCAAATCCTTTATCGGAATCGTCGAAATGAGTAAGTTTGAAAACAGTAATTTTTCCAAAAAATCCTTTCAACAATAAATAAGATGTTTAATTTTTCTTTCCAGATAGCCAGTGTAACATATATCACTATGCCCATATGTCAATATGTGTGAGAAGTCATGAATGACATGATACCGTACACCATGAGGTAAAATGCATCTCTAAGCATGTATGTCATATGTGCATGTCAATGCAATGCATCTCAGAGATAAACTCATGTACTCACACTCTCATAGTACTCAATCTCTCTGTCTCACACTTTTCACTCATCATGCTCAATCACTCGACATAATCACTCAGTACTATGTATGGCCAATCTAGCCCAGGGAAGATCCATCCCGAATATATACATAGCAACTGCCAATCAGTCACTCAGTACTGTATAAGGCCAATCCAGCCCGGGGAAAATCCATCCACAAATATAAATGCTTCGGACAGGATCCATGTCCAGGGAAGATCCATCCCTCAATATAAATCAACCACGCTCATTGGGGGTGTGTGCAGACTCCGGAGGGACTCCTTCATCCCAAGCACTATATCAAGCCGATCATGGCACAAATCAATATAACTTGTTGGGGCGTGCAGCCCGATCCCATAATATAATCAATATAACATGCTACGGCGTGCAGCCCGATCCCATAATATCACTCACACTCAGGCCCTCAGCCTCACTCAGTCATCAATCTCTCCAGTCTCGTGGGCTCACAATACCATGAAACTAGCCCAAAATGATGATATGATGTGTCAATAGATAGCAACAGAGACAGAGATATGATATGATATGAATGAACATGACCGAGTATGAAATTGTAATTTAAACAAGTAATTCAACAGCAATATGACCTCGGGGCCCCAACAGAATAAGCATGAAGCCTAGACATGGTTTCTATCATGGATCACCGCTCAATAGCTCTAGTACGTAAATATTTCATGGTTATAGATAAGATAAGGTAGCTACACAGTACCACAGGAATAACGGAGTCACAATTCATATGGTACACGCCCACACGCCCGTCACCTAGCATGTGCGTCACCTCAACACCAAACACATAGCACATAATTCAGGATTTCATACCCTCAGCACCAAGTTTAGAACTGTTATTTACCTCGAACAAGCAAATTTCAACACCGAGCGAGCCAAGCAACGCTCTAAAATGCCATCACACACGTACCGACTTCTGAATGGCTCAAACCAAAAACAACTCGAGTACATCAAATAATGCCAAAGGAAACAAACTCAATTGATAAAGGTCGAATCTTTAATCAAAAGCCCAAAACCGGCCAAAAAGTCAAAACCCGGGCCCGCACCTCGGAACCCGGTGAAACTCACAAAATATGACAACCCATTAAATTGCGAGTCCAACCATACTAGTTTCACTCAAATCCGACTCCAAATTGATGTTTGAAACTCAAAACAAATTCACATTATGAAACTTTTGGCTAAAACCCCCAATTTCTCTTTTGGAACCCTCAATCAAATGCCGAAAATGAACATAGATTCATGATATAAAATCAAAAATGAGTAGAGAACACATACCTCAGTCCACATGGTGAAAATTGCTTCAAGAATCGCCTCAATCCGAGCTCCAGAGCTCCCAAAATGTAAAAATGGATGAAACCCCCCGAAATAGAGTACTTTATAATCTGCCCAGGTATTCCTCTTATGCGAACACGGGAAGTCCATCGCGTTCGCTATGAAACAAAATATACTGCCACCAAAACTTCGCGTTCGTAGTACACTCCTCGCGAACACGACTCACAGCTGGCTTAGAACTTTGCAAACGCGGCTCCAACTACATGAACGCGATGAAGAAGGCCTCCAGCTCAACCATACGCGTCTGCAATCCCTCATACGCAAACGCGAAGAAGACTTGCCCCAACTCTACGCGAGCGCGTTCGACCTATCGTGAACGCATTGAAGAAAATCCCCCAATTCCATAAATCACTATGTGACTGTGGCCATTTTATCGTGAAGAACAAAAGAGACATCAAAAACCAGCAGAAACCAACAACTCCAAGCCAACCTGGAATGATCCAAAACTACCATGAAACTCACCCGAGCCCTTCAGGACCCTGTCCGAACATACCAAAAAGTCCCATAGTACAACACGAACCTACTCGAGGCCTCAAATCACACATAACAACATCAAAATGACGAATCGCACCTCAAATCGAAATTTATGAACTTTGAACTTTCAATTTCCAAAACTCGCGCCGAAACATATCAAACCAATTGGGAATGAACCCAAATTTTGTACACAAGTCCTGAATAACATAACGAAGCTATTCTAATTCCCCAAACCACAATCCGAATCCGATATCCTCAAAGTCAATTTCCGGTTAAACTTATGAACTTTCCAAACCTTCAAATTTCCAACTTTAGCCAATTTGTGCCTAAACCTTCTAGAAACATCCAAATGTAAATCCGGACATACGCCCGACTCCAAAATCACCATCAGGACCTAACGGAACCATCAAAACTCGGCTCCGGGGTCAAATTCAAAAAAAGTCGAACTTGGTCAGCTCTTCCAACTTAAAGCTTCCCCAATGAAATTCATTCTTCCAAATCGATTCTGAATAAGCTGAAAAACCAAAACCGTCAATTCACATAAGTCATAGTACATCATATGATGCTACTCAAGACTTCAAATAACTGAACAAAATGCAAATTCTCAAAATGACCGGTCGAGTCATTACATCATCATCGCATATGCGCAATCGCATGTGCGGAACTCCCTATCGCACCTACGTCTCCTTCGCATCTGCGCTCCTCTTCTCGCTTCTGCGAACTCACTTCTATAGGGCCATGACCGCATCTGCAGGCTCAGCTGGACAATCCCAATTCTGCTTCTGCAGGGCCCAAAATGCACAAGTGCGATTGCACCAGACACTACAAAGCTTCAATTATGCTCCAAGTCCAGTTTTTTGTCCGTTAACCACTCAAAATCCACCCGAGGCCCCCGGGACCGCAACCAAACTTACCAACAAGTCCTAAAACATCATACACACTTAGTCGGGCCTTTATATCACATCAAACAATGCTAAAAATACGAATTTTACATCGATTCAAGCCAAATGAACTTTAATACTTCAAATTTCTACATCCGACGCCGAAACCTATCAAATCAAGTCCGATTGACCTCAGATTTTGCACACAAGTCATAATTGACATTACGGACTTACTCCAACTTCTGAAATCGGAATCTGATCTCGATAGCAAAAAGTCCACTCCCGGTCAAACTCCCTAAAAATCATCCTATTTTCCAACTTTTGTCAATTGACGCTAAAATGACCTACGGACCTCCGATTCAACATTCGAACACGCTCCTAAGACCAAAATCACCTTACGGAGCTATTGGAACCATCGAAACTCCATCCTAGAGCCGTCTTCACACAATTCAAACTACAGTCGATTCCTACGACTTAAACTTCCATTTTAGGGACTATATGTCCTATTTCACTCTGAAACCACAAAGAAATCCTCCCTCCAAGTTATGTAACCACAACATGAAATAGATGAAGCAATAATTAGGGGTTGGGGGCCAATACTCTCAAAATAACCGGCCAGGTCGTTACATCCTCCCCCTCTTAAAATAAACTTTCATCCTCGAACGAGCATAGAGACATATCTAAAGTGGTGAAAAGATGAGGATAGCGGCTGCGCATATCATGCTCGGTCCCCTAAGTCGCCTCAATGACCGGATGACCCCTCCACTGAACCTTCACTGAAGCGGTGTTCTTTGACCTCAATTTTCGAACCTGCCTGTCCGAAATGGCCACCGACTCTTCAAAATAAGATAGATCCTTGTCCAACGGGGTTGAGCTAAAGTCTAACACATGAGACGGATCGTCGTGATACTTCTGAAGTATGGAAATACGGAATACTGAATGAATTGCAGAGACTAGGTGGCAGTGCAAGTCTGTAAGCCACCTTTTCAATCCTCTCAAGAATCTCAAAAGGGCCAATATACCTAGGGCTCAGCTTTCCCTTCTTTCGGAACCTCATAACACCCTTCATGGGCGAAACCCAGAGTAAAACCCGCTCCCCAACCATGAATGCAACATCGCGAACCTTCCGATCCGTATAATTCTTCTATGTGGACTGGATTGTATGAAGTCGATCCTGAATCAATTTGACCGTTTCTAAAGCATCCTGTACCAAGTCCATTCCTAATAGCCTAGCCTCGCCCTGCTCGAACCAACCCACTAGAGACTGGCACCGTCTACCATAAAAGCCTCATACGGCACCATTTGAAGGCTCGACTGATAACTGTTGTTGTAGGAAAACTCTACAAGTGGAAAGAACTGATCCCATGCACCCCCAAAATCCATCACACACGCACGAAGCATATCCTCCAATATCTGAATAGTGCGCTCGGACTGTCCGTCCGTCTGAGGGTGAAATGTTGTACTCAACTCCACACAAGTACCCAACTCACACTGTATGGCTCTCTAGAACTGTGATGTAAACTACTTACCCCGGTCAGAGATGATGGATACTAGTACGCCATGAAGCCTGACAATCTCGCGGATGTAAACCTGAGCCAACTGCTCCAAAGAGTAAGTAATAACCACAGGAATGAAATGAGTTGACTTGGTCAATCGATCCACAATCACCCAAACTGCATCGAGCTTCCTCTGAGTCCGTGGGAGCCCAACAACGAAATTCATAGTGATTCGCTCCCATGTCCACTCTAGAATCTCTAACTTCTGAAGCAATCCACCCGGTCGCTGATGCTCGTACTTCACCTACTGACAATTTAGGCAATGGGCTACATATTCCACTATGCCCTTCTTCATCCGCCTCCACCAATAGTGCTACCTCAAATCCTGATACATATTCGCGGCACCTAGATGAATGGAGTACCGTCAGCTGTGAGCCTCCTGGAGAATAAACTCGCGCAAACCATCTACATTAGGCACACATAGCCTGCCCTGCATCTATTATACATCGTCATCTCCAATAGTGACTTCCTCAGCATCACCGTGCTGAACCGTGTCCTTAAGGACAAGTAAATGGGGGTCATCTTGCTGACGCTCTCTGATACGATCATATAGAGAAGACTGAGAGACTACACAAGCCAAAACTCGGCTCAGAAACATCTAATCTAATAAACCGATTTGCCAAGGCCTGAACATCCAAGGCTAAAAGCCTCTCTGCTACTGGTAGATATACTAAACTGCCCAAACTCTCCGCCTTGCAACTCAAGGAATCGACCACCACATTGGCCATCTCGGGATGATAGAGAATAGTGATGTCATAATCCTTAAGCAGCTCCAACCATCTCCGTTGCTGCAAGTTAAGATCCTTATGTTTAAACATATACTGTAGACTCCGATGATCAGTGAAAACCTCACAAGGGACACCATACAAATAGTACCGCCAGATCTTCAAGGCATGAATGATAGCTGCTAACTCGAGGTCGTGGACAGGATAGTTCTTCTTATGCATCTTCAGCGGTCTAGACGCGTAGGCAATCACCCTACCGTCCTGCATCAACACCGCGCCGAGACCAATGCGTGAAGCATCACAATATACCGTATAGGACCCCGAACTAGTAGGCAACACTAACATTGAGGCTTTAGTCAAAGTAGTCTTGAGCTTTTGAAAGCTCTCCTCACAATCCTCGGTCCATCTGAATAGAGCACCCTTTTGGGTCAATCTGGTCATAGGTGCTGCAATAGACGAGAAACCCTCTACAAATCGACGGTAATACCCCGCCAAGCCAAGAAAACTCCAGATCTCCGTAGCTGAGGACGGTCTAGGCCAACTCTGCACTGCTTCAATCTTCTTCGGATCTACCTTGATCCCTTCACTCGATACTACATAACCCAAAAATAGCACTGAATCTAGCCAGAATTCACACTTCGAAATTTTGCAAATAACTTCTTCTCTCTCAAGGTCTGAAGCATAGTCCCCTAGTGCTGCTCATGATCCTCCCGACTCCGGGAGTACACCAGAATGTCGTCAATAAACACAATGACGAAAGAGTCAAGATAGGGCTAGAATACACTATTCATCAAGTGTATGAATGCTACTGGAGCGTTGGTCAGCCCAAAAGACATCAGAAGGAACTAGTAATGACCATAACGAGTCTTGAAAGCAGCCTTCGGGATATCTAGCTCCCGAATCTACAACTGATGATAATCTGAATGCAAGTCAATCTTAGAGAACACCCTGGCACCCTGAAGCTGATCAAATAAGTCATCAATATGTGGCAATGGATACTTGTTCTTCACTGTTACCTTGTTCAACTGGCGATAGTCGATACACATTCACATAGAACCATCCTTCTTCTTCATAAACAAGACAGGAGCAACCCAAGGTGACACACTAGTCCAATGAAGCCCTTATCGAGCAACTTTTCAACTGTTTCTTTAATTCTTTCAACTCTGTTGGGGCCATACGATAAGGTGGAAAGGAAATGGGCTGAGTGCCCGGTAACAAATCAATGCCAAAGTCAATATCCCTGTCGGGTTGTATGCCCGAAAGATCTACCGGAAATATGTCTGCAAAATCCCTCACTACTGGAACTGACTTGATGGTAGGAGTATTAACACTAATATCTCTCACATACGCCAGATACGTATCACACCCCTTCTCAACCATTCGTTGAGCTTTATGAAATGAGACAACCCTGCTAGGAACATGATCTAAGGTACCTCTCCACTCTAGCTGCGGTAGACCTGGCATAGCCAACGTCACCGTCTTGGCGTGATAATCAAGGATAGCGTGATAGGGAGACAACCAGTCCATGCCCAAAATAACATCAAATTCTACCATACTGAGCAATAATAAATCGGCTTTGGTCTCTAAACCACTAAGAACAATCAAACATGACTGATACACACGGTCAACAATAATAGAATCATCCACGGGTGTAGACACATAGACAGGTGCACTCAGAGAATCACAGGATACACCCAAATATGAATCAAATTAAGATAACACATAGGAATAAGTGGAGCCTGGATCAAATAAGATTGATGCATCTCTATGACATACTGGAACAGTACATGTGATGACAGAATCGGATGTGACTGCCTCCGTCCTAGCAGGAAGGGCATAATATCTGGCCTGGCCTCCCCCTCTAGGGCGACCTCTACCTGTCTGACCTCTACCTCTAGCTGGCTGTGGAGGTGGGCTGGTAGCTAGTGCTATAACCATAGCCTAAGGACCTAGTGCAGCACGCGGTGCCTGAGAAATCTGTGGAGGTGCACCCCACCTAAATCTAGGGTAATCCCTCACCACATGACGAGTGTCGCCATACTCAAAACAAGCTCTCAGAGGGCGTGACTGCTGTGACTGGCTCGGGCCTAATCGACTGGACTGACCACTGAAAGCACCCCGTACAGGAGGTACATAAGACATTTGGCGGTGCATAATAAGGATCCTGGGGCCTAGTAGCGGTCGGAGTATCGCTGGCAGCTGGAAGTGCTGAATGAACCGGGCAACCCATATAACCTCTCAAGATCTCTTGGCCTCTCTCTCCTCTCTATCCCGAGTCAACATACCCTCAAACCTCCTAGCAATCCCTACTACCTGCTGGTACGCAATATCCATCTCAACTCTCGGGCCATGCTCAATCTGATGCTAGGGTTGAGCCCCTCAATACACCGATGAACCCGCTCTTGATCAGTAGAAACCAAGGCGCTGTATGCCTAGCCAAATCACTAAATCGAACCGCATACTCTGACACGATCATAGAACCCTGGCGCAACTGCTCAAACTCTGCGCCAAGCATCTCTAATACTCTGAGGAACATAATTCCTCAAGAACATATCTGAGAATTGAGTCCAAGTGAGCGAAGATGCATCAGCCGGACTATCCAACTCGTCTGCGTGCCAGCATTGATAGGACGCTCCTCTAAGCTGTAACGTAGTAAAAGAAACCCCACTAGTCTCCGTGACACCCATAGCACGGAGGATATGGTGGCACTCCTAGAGAAAACCTTGGGCGTCCTCTGATGCCAAAACACTCAAAGTAGGAGGGTGTTACTTCTTGTACCTCTCGAGCCTGAGCTGCCCGCCTCAGAAACTATTGTCCTAACCTCGGGCTGAACTGGAGCTACCGACTGCATTGGTATGATCTCTGGAATATCGTTGACCTGAACCCGCTGCTCTAGGGTACTGGTGGTAGGAGTCTGTGCTCCTCCCCCGGCTTGAGATATGGCAGGAGCAAGGGGTATCAATCCTGCCTGAGCTAATGTGCTGAACATGCTCAAAAACTGGCTAGAGTCTCCTGGAGAGCTGGTGCAGTAACAGGCGTCTCAGGTGCCTGCCCTCCAACTGGAGCTACTAGTGGATCCTTTGTAGTAGCTCGTGCAGGTGATCTGGCTGCACCACGTGGACGTCCTCGGCCTCTGCCCCAGCTCCAGCTTCTTGCGGCTCTAGCAAGGGGCGCGGGTGTCTGGTCATTTGATCCAGCTATACGTGTCCTCACTATCTATGAGAGAATAGAACGACATAATTTTATAATCCAAAACCAAAATCTCGCATGATAAGGAATCAAAGAAGTGAAGCTTTCCCTAACAGTTCCATAGCCTCATGAAGATAAGTACAGACGTCTCCATACCGATCTGCGAGGCTCTACTAAACCTGCTTGTGACTCATAATACCTATGAACCTACGGCTCTGATACCAACTTTTCATGACCCCAATTTCCCTCCATAGTAATAGCACCTAGTCTCTACGACTAGGTAAGCCTAACAATTCGCGGAAAAACTAAATATAAAACTGAACTCCAATCTCAACAGATGATATATAAATAGAAACTATGATTTAAAAAATTACAACTCCCAAAACCCGGTAGAAATAAGTCACAAGCTTCTAAGAGAAAATACTAAGTGTCTCTATACATCAAGTCTAAAGAGAATAAGGGAAGCAACATAATAAGGATAGAGGGGGACTCCAAGGTCTGCGGACGCTGGCAGATATACCTTGACGTCTCCATGTGCGGTCCAACTCACTAGTACCTGGTCTGGTGGAAAGAACCTGGATCTGCACAAAAAGATGTGCAGAAGTGTAGTATGAGTACACCATAACGGTACCTAGTAAGTGCCAAGCCTAACCTCGGTAGAGTAGTGACAAGGTCAGGTCAAGGGCCCTACTGGTTTAAAATATAAGCAAGGCAGAAGATATAATAATATTTTCAAATGACGAAGAATTTAAACAACGAGACGTTTCAGAAAATAATAGCACAACAAATAGAGGTAAACAACAGGAGCACTCCCGAGGTATCGTCTCACAATCCAAAAGTAAATGCTCAACAGGGGGATCTCCCGAGGAACTGCCTCGTAGTCCCAAAAGTAAATATGCACGACAAGGGATTCTCCCGAGGTGCCGCCTCGTATTGCCAAAGTAAATATGCAAGATAGGGGGATCTCTCGAGGTACCGCCTCGTAGTCTAAAAGTAAATATGCAAGACAAGGGGATCTCCCAAGGTATCGCCTCGTAGTCCCAAAGTAAATATGCTACTCATAAATTATGGAACCATGAATTTACGACAAGGAATCTTACAGTTAAAAACCGAATACAATACTCAAGGAAATAGGTAATTCAACTAAGCATGTTGCCCGAATTTCAAGTAAGGTTAAGACACGTAGACATGCGATACTAGGCTAAACATGATCGCTAAATATTCTAAGGCTACTCGGTTGGGGCATTTAAAAGAAGACAACTCAGCAAGAATCGGAATTTCCACATTTAGCCCGTGTACGCACTCGTCACCTCGCGTACACGGCGCTTACATATCACAAATTGTTACAACAGTATCAAGTCCTAAGGGGATTCCCCCACACAAGGTTAGACAAGTCACTTACCTCAAATCTCGCTCAATCAATAGATAAGGAAGCCTTTCCCTGGATTTTCTGACTCTGTATGGCCCAAATCTAGCCAAAAGCAATTACATAACATGAATACAACTACTAGAAAGTAATTTAAATAATAAATCTACAACATTAGCAAAGAATCGCTCTTAGTTCAGTTCGGTAGAACGTGGGTCTCCAAAACCCGATGTCGTAGGTTCAAATCCTACAGAGCGTGAAAATCGGCCCCCAAAAAGTCGACCAGGGCCCATGTCACGGAATCGAGTAAAAGTCACAAAATACGAACACCCATTCAATATCGAATTCACCCATTTTAAAATTACCTAAATCCAACACCAAGTTGCCACTCAAATTCTCAAATTTAACTCTCCAAATCCCTAGCCTCAAACTCCCAAATTCCACGTTAAACACACACAATCTATGTGAAAAAATCAACGGGGAAACAAGGTTATTGATCAAAAATAACCACAAGGGACTTATCTCAAGAAATCCCTCGAAAATGCTCTCGAAAAATCGCCAAACCCGAGCTCAAAATGTTTGAAATGAAGCCAAAATCGCGAACCTTGTATTTAACTTTCTATCCAACATTTCCACTTCTGCGGACACTTAACCGCATCTGTGGCGTCACAGAAGCGACCAAAATTCCGCTTCTGCAGTTAGGCAGTGGAGCTGGGCCTCCGTTTTTGCGGTCTTCATCATTGTATCTGCGCAACAGCAGGTGTGGAACTCCCTATCGCACTTGCGCCTCCCTTCGCATCTGCGCCCCTCTTCTCGCTTCCGCGAGATCGCTTCTGCGGGGCCATGACCTCATCTACAGGATCAGCTGGACAGTCCCAATTCTGCTTCTGCGACTCGAAGGCCGCTTCTGCAGTGCCGCACCTGCGGCCCAAAATGCGCAGGTGCGATTACCAGACACTGCAAAGCTTCAGCTATGCTCTAAGTCCAATGTTTTGTCCGTTAACCACACCCACCCAGAATCTACCCGAGGTCTCTATCTGACGCCGAGACCTATTAAATCAAGTCCGATTGACCTCATATTTTGCACACAAATCATAATTGACATTACGAGCCTACTCCAACTTCTGAAATCGGAATCCGACCCTGATATCAAAAGGTCCACACCCAGTCAAATTCCCCAAAATAATCCCATTTTCCAACTTTTGTCAATTGACACTAAAATGACCTACGGACCTCCGATTCAACATCTGAACACACTCCTAAGACCAAAATCACCCTACGGAGCTATTGGAACCGTCGAAACTCCATCCTGGAGCCGTATTCACATAATTCAAACAACGGTCCACCCCTATGACTTAAACTTCCATTTTAGGGACTATATGTCCCATTTCACTCCGAAACCAAAAATAAATCCTCTCGGCAAGTTACGTAACCAGACCATGAAATGAGGGAGCAATAATTAGGGGTTAGGGGATAATACTCTCCAAACGACTGGCTGGGTTGTTACAGGCAGAAACCTCGTGCCACGACCAATCAGTTATCTCAACAAAAATCACGAAACAACACATAACAAATGGAACAATGAAATTACAGTAAGGAATCCTACAGTTAAAGGATGAATATGAAATCAAAGGAAGCAGGTAATTCAACTAAGCATGTTGCACAAATTTCAAGTAAGAGATAAGACACGTAGACATGTGACATTAGGCTAAACATTATGACTACACGTGCTAGAGTAACTAAGTTAAGGGAATAAAAAGGAACTACTTAGCAAAAAACCTGATTTTCAATATTTAGCCCGAGTACGCACTCGTCATGTCACGACCATAGTTTCCCTCCGTAGGATGTCGTGACGACACCTAGCCTCTAAGACTAGATAAGCCTAACACTTACTGAATTAATAGAAGAAATCAGCCATCAAACGAAGAATATGAGATAAAAACCTTATATACATTTACAATGCCCAAAATTGGTAGTACAAGTCATAAGCTCTACTGAGTCTGCTACAAAAACCTCTAAATATAACTGTTTCGAAATAGAGATAAAACAGTTCAAGTACAATAACAGAAGGTGACTCCTAGGCCTGTCAATGCAGCAAGATCCGTATAGCTAGCCAGCGATAACTGACTCCGAATTACTTGGATCTGCACAAAAATGTGCATAAGTGTAGTATGAGTACACCATAGCGGTACCCAGTAAGTATTAAGACTAACCTCAGTAGAGTAGTGACGAGGGATAGTCAAGACACCTACTAGACTAGATAACCAGAACAAGTATAGGTATAGAACTAAAGTACGATATCTCTGCAGAACTACACATAATGACAACAATAATACGGTGCTTGCAATAGGAAATAGAAGCAACAATTAGTAGCGGGACACCACCAGTAATAACATAGTTTAAATCCGGTGAAAAACAAATAAAGGAAAGACAAGTAGCAACTTGATAAGAATAACTGCTTTCGCACCAGGTTTATTCAATAATCCCCACGAGGTACCAAACCTCAAAACTTACACAATTCAAGGGTCCCAATTCATGAACTCTAATCACTTGGCATCTTGTGCCCTCATTACAACTGATGACTGCATGAACGACTCACATGCCAATAGAACAATTCTCACATATAAGACAAGTAGACGGAGTACGTACAAATGATCGGTAGCATCAGTGTTCATCTTGTTAAACCGATAGGGTGATAAAGTACGCTTATGCTTGTGAAAGTGTTCTACCACAACTCAAGTCAACAAGTAAGAGTAGAAACAATGAATGGCACATAAGAAACGATCACCACGAAATGTACACGGTATAACTCACACAGGGTAGAGACACCACTACACAAATAACAATAGTAATAATTCCCCCAGGCCATCACAAGTCATCACAAATCAATCCCCGACATAGCCCACCTTGTCTCGCCACGTGCGCAACAATAAAGTAAATGCCCGCCTTATCTCGACGCACGCACATAATAATATTCTCACCTTGTCTCTCCGCATGCGCAAACCCACATATATAGCTTGCCTTGTCACACCGCATGTGCAAATATCAATAGTAACAATAGCACGGCAGAAACCTCGTGCAAACACCCAAACAAAACCTCCCAACAATATCACGTGCCAAAAACACAACATCACAATAGAATGACTTTTACAACATGTGCCCATATTCCACAACATTTTGTCTAAACAGTGTCAATACCACAACCGCGCATAGCCCCCGGCTTAACAAACTGAGTACAACAACAATAGCGCGAGAATACGACAAGTAAAATAACTCAAGAGCTTTGGATCACAAAGAAGCGGTAGAATGAGCTCACAAAGAATAAACACATTAGGGAATACTACTATCAATAAGAATGGCTCAACAAGGGAGAAATAATATGTAACAAATGATTCCACAAAAGTACAATTCGACGATAAGGGAGATAACATGAGTCAATAATTCCAAACAAGGATGAGGCAACTACGATAAAGGATAACTAAACTTCATTTAGGGTTGAGAAATTATGAAGAGATGCAACAAATTCAATTAAGGATAAGCAATTAGGAAACGATAGCGTGGCAATCGAAGAGGCAATGACCTTAGTTAAGGCACACAAGAGTCAAATAGGCAATAAGGTGAACATGAAGCAATTAATTCCAACTAAGACACGTAGAGGTGAAACTAGTAAATCCAGAACTTAACATAACAAAACAACTTCATATCTAATGAACATAAGAACCTAAGAGCCCTAAAAGGTCAACTTTCAACAAATAAGCCCGAGCACGTACTCGTCACCTTGCGTACACGGACTTCACATAACACAATTAGCACTAAAGACTCAAATCCTAAGGTGTAGTTCCCCCACACAAAGTTAGGCAAGATACTTACCTCAAAGAAGCTAGGCAAATACTCTTAAATGGCCCTCTCAAGTGAAACAACCTCCGGACGGCTCGAATCCCAATGATTGGCTTGAAAAATCCACGAACAATCGCTCAAATCCGAGGTCTACAACTCCAAAAATGATTTAAAAAAATGGCTAACCCTCGAAATAGAGTACCTTTATATTCTTCCTAGTGATCAATACATCGCGATCGCGGAACAATCCTTGCGATCGCGAAGAAGAAAAATGAAGGCTGCCCAAAACGTGCTACGCGAATGCGAAACTACAAAGGCGAATGCGAATAACAGTGACCTTAGCTTATGCGATCACGAACCTAAAGATGCGAACGCGAAGAACAAATCCATGATGCCCCCTTCCATCTCCACCTCTACGCGATAGCGGATATGAGTATGCGAACGCGAAGGCAAAATCCTTCCAACCTTCGCAAACGCGACCTCCTGTTCGCGAACGTGAAGAGAAATTGCTGCCTGCCTCCTAATTGTATTTCGCGAACGCGACTCCTCTGACGCGAACGTGATGAAGACAAACCAGATGACATAACCAGCACTTCGAAACATGAGAAAATGGTCCGAAGCTTATCTGAAACTCATCCGAGCCCCTCGGAACCCTGTCTGAATATACCAACCAGTCTTATAACACAATACGTACCTACTCGAGGCCCCAAATCACATCAAACAACATCGAAACTACAAATCACATGATGAATCGAACTTATAAATTTTCAAATCTTCTAACTTCCAAAACTCATGTCGAAACATGTCAAACCAATCCAGAATGACGTTAAATTTTGCATGGAAGTCTGAATAGACATAACAGAGCTAATCCAACTCTAGAAATTGCATTCCAATCCCGATATCACCAAAGTCAACTTCCGATCAAACCTTTCAACCTTCCAAAACCTTAACTTTCCAACTTTTCGCTGAAATGATTCAAATTATCCTACGGACCTCCAAATCCAAATTTGGACGCACGCCTAAGTCCAAAATCACCATACAAAACTATTGAAACCGTCAAAACCCCATTCCGGAGTCATTTACAAAAAAGTCAAATTCCGGTCAACTCTTACCACTTAAGCTTGTAAAACACAAATCCTTCTTGCATATCAATCCCGAATCATCTAAAGTCTGAACCCGACTATGAACGCACATTATAACACATAATACGGAGTTACTCGAGACTTTAAGCCGCTGGACGAAGCACTAATACTCAAAATGACCGGTTGGATCGTTACACGTCACCTCGCGTACACGACCTTCACGTATTGTAATTTACCATAACAGTACCAAATCCTAAGGGAAATTTCCCCCACACAAGGTTAGACAAGTCAATTACCTCAAATCTCACTCAATCAATCAGTAAGAAGGCCTTTCCCTCGATTTTCCAACTCCGATCGGCTCGAATCTAGCCAAAATAATTACGGACTATAAATATAACTATAAGAAACTAATTTAAATAATGAAACTACGACTGTAGCAAAGAATTGAAAAATCGCTCCAAAAAGTCAATCCAGGCCCACGTCTCGGAACCCAACCAAAATTATAAAATCGAAACACCCATTCGATATTGAGTCCAACCATACAAGAAAATCCTACCTCAAATCACCTTTCAAATCCCCAAATTTTAGCCTTAGAAATTTTCCTAATTTTCTCCAAATTTCCAACTAGAAACACTAATTAAATGAAGAAAACAACAATAGATTCATGAGAATGAATAAAAAATGAGCTAAGAATCCTTACCCAAATGATTTCCTTGCCAAATCCTTAAAAAAACGTCACAAACCGAGCTCTCTAGGTCCAAAATGGATAATGAAATCAAACCCTCGAACTTAGCCCTTTTTTTGCCCAGCGAAACCGCATTTGCGAACAAAGAATCGCTTCTACGATGCTGCACCTGCGGAAAAACCATTGCAAGTGCGAAAAACACTCAAGTCTAGGGCTTCCGCTTTTGCGGATAAGGGCCCGCATATGCGAGACCGCTTTTGCAGGAGTGGGATCGCACCTGCGACCACTGGCGCTTCTGTGCCCGTACCATCGCAGAAGCGAAGACGCTTCTGCGGAATATTGCCCGCTTCTGCGACCACCGCTGGGCATGACCAAACGCGCTTCTACGACCAAGAGCTCACTTTTGCGAGCCCGCACCTGCGGCCAAATCATCCGCAGGTGCAAAAACCCCCGAACAAACCAGCACTCAACCGATTTCACAAGTCTCAAATTATTCCGGTTTCGATTCGAATCACACCCAGGGCCCCCGAGACCCCGTCAGAATATACCAACAAGTCCTAAAACGTCATACGAACTTCGTCGAGCCTTCAAATCACATCAAACAACGCTAATAATATGAATTGCACATCGATTCAAGCCTAATGAACTTTGGAACTACTACTTCTACATTCGATGTTGAAACCTATCAAATCAAGTCGGATTGACTCAAAGTTTGCACACAAGTCACAATATTACGGACCTACTCCAACTTCCGGAATCGGAATCCGACCCTGATATTAAAAAGTCCACTCCCGGACAAACTTTCCAAAAATCATCCAACTTTCCAACTTTCACCAATTGACGCAGAAATGACCTACGGACCCCCAAATCAACATCTGGACACGCTCCTAACACCAAAATCACCATACGGAGCTATTGGGACCATAGAAACTCCATTCCGGAGTCGTCTTCGCATAATTCAAACTATGATCAATTTCTAGAACTTAAACTTCCAATTTAGAGACTATGTGTCCCATTTCACTCCGAAACCAAAAACCAAACCTCCCGGTAAATCACATAACCACAGAATGAAATAAAGGGAGCAATAAATAGAGGTTCGGGGCTAATATTCTCAAAACGACCGGCTGGGTTGTTACACTATCAATATTATATTCGAACTTTTATAATAATATATATAGGCTCTCCTTTTTCTAAATAGATTTGAACAATATAATGCATTCTCAAATTAAATTAGTAATAAAAATTTTTAAGAAGTACCTAACGTGTTCCTAAATGTATTAAATTTACATGTTAACATGTAGTATTATATGTTTATGCCCGAAAGTAATTATACTAATAGAATTCCTAAAGGTAATCATGTAGGGTTCCTAACGTGTAGTATATGTCCTAAAACTAATAGGATTATAGGGCTAATGTCTAGAATTCCAGTTATGTCCTTTTATTATAAGTTATTATACTTAACATTATAAGGTTATTTTTGTAATCCGATATTATATTCATGCTTTTATAATAATATAGATTAGAGATATTTGGTGGATGAATGACTTCTTGATAAAAAAACAAAAAAGAAAGAAAGAGAGAAATCTACGTGGGATGTCCATTAGAAATGTAGTTAACCTAATATACCTTTAAAAAAATTATTTTACCTTGTATACCTACTTTATTAAATTTTTAATATCATTATCATATGCCATTAAATAAAGCTCACCTTTTAAGGAACTAAATTATCTCTCCCTCCAGCTTAATAAATCCCTTAAAACACTTTGTCATCCCACGTTTTAAGGAATTGGAATTATACATGTTCACCAAAAAGTCCAAACCCTAGTAATTTCTCTATGGAGTCCTTCGTAATCTTTTTCTTCTCTTTCAACTATTTAATTGAAAGAAAAACAAAATAAGGTGACAATGTTCTAATTTGGGATATAATATCTAAACTAAACTAAAATATTAGAGTATGCTATTCAAGCCAATACACCACAATATTCTAATAAAAAATATAATATTCAAATCAAACAACTATAATATTCTAGTTTGGAATACAATATTCAAACCGGACATACCACAATATTCTAATTTGGTATACAATATTCAAATTAAACATACGATAATGTTCTAATTTTGAATATATTTTTAAAATAAAATATAACACAATATTCTAATTTGGACTATAGTATTCAGACTAGATATACCAAATTACAATAGTTTAATGAAGAATATAGATTTGGTTTGAATATTGTATTCCAAATTAGAATATTATAATATGTTCTGTTTGAATACTGTATCCCAAACTAGAATATTATAGTATATTTAGTTTAAATATTGTATTCTAAATTAGAATATTATTGTATTTGAATAATGTATTACAAATTAAAATATTATGATATATTTGGTTTGATTGATTTCTAAATTAAAATACTAGGATATGCTTGGTTTAGATATTATACTTGTCATTAGAATATTGTGATATATTCAATTTGAATTGTATTCCAAATAAGAACATTATGGTATATTTAAAATATATGGGGAAATTTGAAGGAATAGAGTATAGAATATCATAAATGAAGTTCTGATGGAAAATCAGAATATGGTTTAGTTAGGAGAGATGTAAATTTCTTCAAAATTCACTATGCATGTTTCAATAATTAAGGGTACATTTAAGAGATAATATAATATTATCCTTTTACTAATAGTAGTTGTAACACGCATAATATTCTCAATTAAGATATACGATGTAATTTCTATACCCTTATCTAAAACACGAAAAATTGCAAGTGAAACTCACTTCCGCTCTTATATGTAAAACTCCAATAGAATATGCTATAATTCAAAAATCATATCTTACTTGTGCGATGTCACAAAAGATGACGTGAAATGAATGTAGATTTATGCTAAAGTTTTTGTTCATCGCTTATAACTAAAAAGGAGAAAAAGATATTGGATTTTATGCTCAGAATCCCTCAATGTTATCTTTTGAGTTCTCTCAGGTAGATAAGGGCTTAACTGTAGTTTTAGTAAACTATATACGAGGCAATTGCAACATATCCACTTTATAAAGTTATACTTCATCTGTTCCAAAAGAGATGAATTAAACAAGTTATTCTTTGATTATAATTTTTTATATACCTTTTAAATATTTTTTCTTAGAACTAATTTGGTTTCATGTCGGGACGGTCGATTACTGAGGCCATTCACATTGTGAGGAGATTGGTTGAGCAGTATAAGGTGATGAACAAGGATTTGCAGATGGTGTTCATTGACCTGGAGAAAGCCTATGACAAAGTCCCGAGAGAGGTTCTATGGAGATGTTTGGAGGCTAAAGGAGTGCCTGTAGCGTATATTAGAGTGATTCAGGACATGTATGATGGAGCTAAGATACGGGTTAGGACAGCAGAAGGAGACTCTAAATATTTTCTGGTTGAGATGGGGTTGCATCGGGGATCATCATTTAGCCCTTTTTTGTTTTCCCTGGCGATGATTTATTGACGCGACACATTCAAGGGGAGGTGCCTTGGTGTTTGTTATTTGCGGATGGCATAATCCTGATTGATGAGACGCGAGGTGGCGTTAATGAGAGGTTGGAGGTCTAGAGACATACTCTGGAGTCTAAAGGTTTCAAGTTGAGCAGAATCAAGACAGAATACTTGGAGTGCAAGTTCAGCGGTGTTACCCAGGAGGCGGAGGGGGATGTGAGGCTCGATACGCAAGTCATTCCCAGGAGAGAGAGTTCCAAGTATCTGGGGTCTATAATTCAGAAGGATGGGGAGATAGATGAGGATGTCACACACTGTATGGGAGCAGGGTGGATGAAGTGGAGGTTCGCTTCCGGTATCTTGTGTGATAAGCATGTGCCGTTGAGACTTAAGGGTAAGTTCTACAAGGTAGTGGTTAGACCGATTATGTCGTATGAGGCAGAGTGTTGGCCAGTCAAAAACTCCCATGTCCAGTAGATGAAAGTAGCTGAAATGAGGATGTTGAGATGGATGTATGAGCATATTAGGTTGGATAGAATTAGGAATGAAATTATTCGGGACAAGGTGAGAGTGGCCCCTGTAGAGGCAAAGATGCGTGAGGCGAGGTTGAGATGGTTCAGGCATGTTAAAAGAAGAAGCAACGGTGTCCCAATTAGGAGATGTGAGAGATTGTCCTTGGGAGTTGAGAAGAGGGGTAGAGGTAGGCTAAAGAAGTCTTGAGGAGAGGTGATCGGGCGGGACATGGCGCAGCTTGAGCTAACCGACGACATGACCCTAGATAGAAGGGGGTAGAGGTTAAAGATTAGGGTATAAAGTTAGTAGGTAGTCGTGCGTTTCCCTTTCTCTTGTATAGTTCGATAGTATTAGTGTAGTACGGTACCCTTTTTTTCTTGGTTTGCTATATTCGCATGTCTTGTTCTATTATTACTTGCCATCGGTAATTCCGTAGTTTACTAGCAATACTTCGTCCATATTCTTGTGTGCTGCCTTGGATTTAGTTTTCTAATTATATTGTCTTGCTATTACTTATTATCGGTACCTCTTTCATATTCTCTGTTGTTATCTTCGATTTAGTTTTCTAATTATTTGTCTTGCTATTACTTGCTATCAGGGCTTTTTTTGTCGAGGGTCTATTGGAAACAGTTTCTCTGCCCTGCTAGGATCACTACTAAAAATCAGGTAAAAAGCGACCGAAAAAAGCGACCAAAGTTGGTCCCTATCAGCCCAAAAGCGACCAAAAAGCGACCACAATGGTCTGGTCAGTATTCAGGTGGTCACTCATTGTTAGCGACCAAAGTTGGTCGCCAAATAGCGACCGACTTTGGTCGCCCACTGAAAAATTCAGAAAATTAAAATCTGAACTAAGCGACCAAAGTTGGTCGCCAATGGAAAAATAAATAAAATTAAAATACTACATAAGCGACCAAAGTTGGTCGCTTATGTAGTATTCTAATTTTATTTATTTTTCCAGAAGCGACCAACTTTGGTCGCTATTGTGCTGAATCAATTTTTTTTCCAGCAAAATAGCGACCAATTGGCGACCAAAGTTGGTCGCTTTTTGTGGTATATTTTTTCCAGAAACTGCCTGTTTTGGCAGCTACACCACCTGCCAGTTTTACCAAATTCCTAAAAGAAGCATTTTTTGCCATTAAAACAACAACAACGACAAGAACAACTACAACAAACAACAACAAGAATAACAACTACAATAAACAACACATTAAACAACAACATTAAACAACAATAAGGTTTGAAGTTCAAATGAACTTATACATTATATAAGTTGTTATTACAATTTAACGATTACTAATGTCTACATCGTCATCGTCATCGCCGGATGAAGTGTCATCACATTCCACACCATCCGGCGATGATTCAGGTGACGGGGGAATTGGAAAAGAGCCATAAGCCAAGAGAGATTTGATCTGGTTTTGTAGAGCAGCATACTGAGCATCTCTACGTTTTTATTTCTTCTTCTCTCTTTCTTCTCTCTCCTTCTCTCTTTGTTCTCTCTCCTTCTCTCTTTCTTCTCTCTCCTTCTCTCTTTGCTTTGCAGCTTCTAGCTCGGATGTGAGCTTTTCTACATGGGCCCGCATAGAGGCGAGGGTCTTCCCATCAAGCGACTCCCCTCTGGATGAACTGCCTATTCCGTGCATTCCACACCTATAGCGGTAGAATTGCTTAGCGGGAAGCCCGTATACCCTCCCCCCGTTTGGACCGCCAGCCGCCTGCGTCCATAGTCTCTCAGCATCCTCGTCTGACGGTTGGACTGTTTCGCCCGAT